>CAMPDV010007779.1:0-62901 GCA_946699065.1 Loxodes magnus
TGCTTTAAATTTATGAAGGAATTATTAAAATCTTTAAAGATTATTTACAGATTTTATCGGAGAGAGCTTTAAAACTGGATGGACTTTTTCTTTTAATTTCATGTTATTGCAAACTTTGCATAAATAAGTATTATTTTTACCATTCTATCATAAGCTTTGACTTAACTGATAAACATTTATTTGATAGTATTAATGGTACAGTTTTATACGCTAAAGATAAATAAAATCGCACTAGGGAGTTAAAAGCAAAAGTTAAATATAATGAAATTTATAAAATAGTAATACAAAATATTTAAAATTTCAATAATTACTTATAACATTTTTATCTTTCAGCAATTATTTATATCTAATCCTTTTAAACTCTATATAAATAAACTTTAATTCATTTCATCTAATCTATGACTGCTTATTTTTTAATTTAATTACTCCTGTTTAAAGGTTTTCTATAATAAAGCTATTAAAAAATGATGATTTAGCAAAGAATGACAATGTTACAATCTTAAAATTTAAGAAAAAGAATAGTTAACTAATTAAGAGATAATAGCTTAGATATTCCTCCTTATCTTTATTTTATTGTATAGAGAAGCTCAAAGTTCTTAAGAATTAATTAATTTTTCTTATTTATTGCTATTATTGTTTCTAGATAATTAATTTGTTGATTACAAAATAGAAAAATGATAAAAATATCAAATAATGAATGCTAAGATAACTTAAAGTCTCATTTATTAGTAATTAAGATAATAAAATATAGATGAAGCTATTATTACTAGCTAATAAAGCTATCCTAATTAAATCTTAATTTATACATTAATAACTAAAGAATAACTTGCCTTACATTTCTAAAATTTTAATAGAAAGATAATTAGCATAATGGAATTTTAATTTAAGAATAGCAATTAAATAATAAGTTGTAAGAAGGTAAAATAGTATTAAAATAAT
This sequence comes from Loxodes magnus, assembly GCA_946699065.1. Taxonomy (NCBI): domain Eukaryota; phylum Ciliophora; class Karyorelictea; order Loxodida; family Loxodidae; genus Loxodes; species Loxodes magnus. The sequence goes on from CAMPDV010007779.1 coordinate 940, forward strand.
AAAATAAAATAGAAAAGTTTACAATTTTAACCTTAGAAGATAAAAATTATTAATTAAAATACTTAGTTAAAGAAATTAAATTATCTATAATATATTACTATATTAAGTCGTTTCAAAGTTATAAATTCTCTAAGCATAATGAAATGTTAAGCTGATGAGTATTTAATTAAGATATTTAAGCTATTTTATACTTCTAATTAATTTATTACTTATCGATATAAATTATTAAAAAAGGGCTGCTACGGGAATTGAACCCGTGACCTCTCGCACCCAAAGCGAGAATCATACCACTAGACCAAGCAGCCTCTCTATAACTCATGATCTCTATCCATTAAATATCTCTTTAATTATTTATAATGAACAAAAAGCATCATACAACTATAAAATGATTATTTTAATATAGTTTAAATTATTAACAAATTTAGATATTTAGACATGTTTATCATAATAAGTTGAATATAGCTTTTATTTAATCCCATTAAATATTAATTTCTTTTAATTAATGTAGAAAATAGCTTTTTTAATTCCTTTATGCAGTTATTTAGAAAGGATTTAGAGAAGCTTATATCTTTTTTGTCTTGTTATTGTTTATTTTCTGTTTTTTAACCCTTAAAAGATTTAATTTACTTATTACAGTTTTTCCTTAAACTTATTTTCTTTAATTTTATATTTGTATCAATTGTTCTTATGTTCTGAAAAACATGGATACAACTAAGCTAGTTTAGGTTATAAAATATGTTTAAGTTTTGGTTTTAGTTTAGTGGTAGAAATATTGGCTTAATTAGTTTTATATTTTTAGTTAATTTTGAATTTAGAAAGATTTGAATAAGAATGATATAGCTTTCTTGAAGGTTAATGATAGTAGTAACTACTAAATTTAAAAATAAATGTAAATATTTGAATAAGAGATAATAGGAACTTCCATACAGAGTGCTTATTTTGCTATTAAAGAGTGTAAATTTAATTTTAAGTTTATTTATTATAATAAGCTAATAAAGTAGTCTTAATTTAGCTTTTAACTTATATTAGTTTATTAATATATTGATTTAATTAAGAGCTATATACATTTATATTGTTCAATTAAGAAGAAGAACTATTTAAATATCTTAGTTGCTTAGTATGACTATATAGATTAGATTTATTGTAGAGATTCGTAATTTAAATAATAGATACTTATAAAATAGATATTAAACATGTGATATAATAATAAGCTATTAATTATACTCAAATATATTACATAAGTCTAAGAGTAAATTAGTAAGTAGCAATATTAAATATAACTAATAGAAAGATTAGAATAATACTTAAATATCTTATATGATAGCTTAAATAATTATTTTTAGTAGACAATTATTATTTAAAATCTTAAATAATAGATGTATTTAGTTTCTAAATTAATTAGTTATTCTACAATTTAAACTTAAGAAAAGCATTTTATAAGTAGGTTAAACTATTTGCAATACATTATAATTAATAGCTATCCTAATTTAATTTCATACTCCAAGTAATTATTTAAGAACATTTAGTTTAGATATTTATCTTATTTATCCTTTATAAGATTTTATCTATGTGAAAATAGTCTATTTTTATAAGTTTAGTCATTTTATTCTTTAATAGAGATATTTTTGAATATTTAAACTAAAATGAACTATATAAAGGAAAGAGAGTAGTAATAGGATGCTTTAATAAATGATAAAGGCTTAATAATAATTAATATGATTTAAGCAATCATTTCTATTATTTTAGTATTTAGTTTAATTATTTATCTATTTTATATAATTAAACTTAAGTTATTCTATTATCTCTATTTATTCAAGTTACTAACTTAGACTTTCATATTTACTAAGACTGCTTATTTATAATTAGCTTAGGCAATAAGATTTTATTAATTGATATTCTTATAAGTTACTTTAACAAAATGAGATCCTTTTATTCCTTTAAATTCAGTTTTACCTTCTATAATACAGACAGCCATTCATACTTAGTAGTCAGGGATCAAATTTTAGACAGGACCAAAAGCTAAAAAAGGGTACGATTATTTGTTAATCAAAGCTAACGGATTCAAATATCAAGATGCAAGTTAATCTTAACAAATAAACTAGCCTTATAGAGATCGAAGAATCAGCAACTTCTGAGAAAGCAAAACTTTTGGATTCTTGGAGAGTATGGCCTCAAGATTGAAAATTAAAGCAATTAACGGAAGAGAATTAAAGAGAGTGGAACTTATGGCTTAGATTATCTCAAAACATAAAGTTTACCAAGATAGACATAGAAAGGATTGGACAGATTGAAAGGTTATTTTGATTCTTCAAATGGTAATAATGACTGCTCTTAGTTGAAAAAAATAATCTGATTCGCTAATCCCTATAACAAATAAGACTGAAAACTGCGTAATAGAATGTTCTATGAAGAAATAGTCTCTTAGAGAGAACTTCCAAAATTTGTTTGGATGAAATGTGAGGCAATAATAATTTTGGGACTTCTTTTAATCCCGTTGACTGAGCTTGACATTCATGATGCAGCCAAAGAATTTCTAAGTATAGCTAAAACAAAAATCCTGCAGCTGAATCTTAGTTGGATTTAAAACTTGCATCTAGGACATAAAAAAGAAGATCAAAAAATCAGTTTGAGCTGATTTTGTCTCTGTTTTATGTATTTCACTCATTGTTCCTTCCAATTTTGATCTAACGTTTATGCTATGCATTATTTAGCTTAAATAAACCTTACCGATGAGAAAAATTGCTAAATTATTTACTAACAGAAGAACCAGAGGAAAGAAAACTATAATTTTAATTACAAATAGAAAGATCGAATCTATTTACAGCTATGAGTTGAGTTTCCATCAAGTGTTAAAAAAGCTTCTAATATAGATTGCTCAAATTCGAACTTCTATGAATGAAGAGAAAAGCTCAAGTACCAATACTGATTGCAGAACTTCGAGGTTTATCAGGTTTTCAAAAGCATCAGATGTCTTGGGGAAAATCAAGAGTGCTTAATTCTGCATCGTATAAAATAAGGATTGAAGGAATAAAAATTTTCTTACTCTGTTAAAAAAGAAGTTTAAAACAAATCTAATATGCAAGGAATAAATTGGTCAGGTAAAATAAGTATGAAATTAAAAGGAGGAATCGAAACTAGCAAGAGTGACCTTAGTAACTAGGAATGTTTCATCTAAAGTCTATCTATAATCTTCGGATTATAATTTAAAGAAAATTTATAGTCTCAATTAGACCTGAATGATCAGAAAGGATTTTCATTTAAGAGTGATAATCAGTGAGATTTAATTAGATTAGATTAAAACTGTTTAAATATTAGAAGCTAGAAATTTTAGTTCAAAGATCTAGGTAAACTCTTCTTAGGATTAATATATAAAAAACGTGATAGAATATGAGTACTACAAGAGAAATGTTAACAGACTTTAGATAAAGGACTAAAATAACCAGAAATAGTGGCAGATGAAGCTAAGGCTAAGACTTTCAATAAAAATAGCAACAAATCCGAAAGAAAATAATTAATAGTATAAAGTGATCCTAATTCAAAAACCTAATATTTTAAATTAATTGATATTTTAATTTGAACTTACTTAAAGAAACGAAATATAAATTAGATGAAGGAATTTCTTTAGTAATAATTTTTTGTACTATTCTTAAATCTTCTTAAATAATAGCTATTTTATTTTTAGACTTAAATTTATGAAATCAAATATAAAATTAATAAAAGAATGTTAATAAAATTAGATAAAGAATTTGAGTACTTGATTTTTTAATTTATAAATGAATTTAACTAAATTTTACCTTATAAATAAAAAATTAGAATAATTAGATGCAATTATATTTATTTTAAAAGATTATAAAAATAAATAAGCAAACTAAATAGATAATTAAAGTAATAAAATAGTTAAAATTTATAATTAAATAATAATAGGATAAATTAAGTTTAGTTATTTTCGAGGATTTTCACCTCTTCATGCTGGACACCAGATTGCTCCAGTGTTAAAAATAAATTTTTAGATGTTTCTACTCCTCTCCTCCCATTACTCTTGTCATTTCCGGATCTAGCCTTATTTCAAATTAAATTTTCTCTTGTAAATGTATCCATATTCATTTAAGTATAATCCTTCTCTTATTTGTCTCTACTGCATTTGTTTTTCTTCCTCTGCTTTGTTAGTATTCTTCTTTATTTATTCCTATACTACGTCTTGAAATTTTGGAATTTCTTGCAGCGTCTTCACAAGTGTTTTGTTTAATTTTAGTAGTAGCATTTCTTCACTACTTTTTATTTTTTAATATTAGTGTTGGTCTTTTCGATCATCATTGGATCTTCCCTTTGTTCATCTAATTTCTTTTCAAGTATTTCCAGTCTAATACTCATATAAGATTGTTTCTGAAGCTAATTTTAGGATTAGTTACTCTGGTCTTAGGAAATGTTTCAGAAAGCGCCTAGTTCTCTTTCTGAGTACATAAGTCTGGATTCTATTCCTTTCGCTAGGCTGAGTTGTTTCATCAGCTTCTCATTGTCCTTTCTCAGTTTCTTTACCTTTTCCTAGAGGTTCAGCACCACTTTGATAAGCTACTCCATGCTCATTTGGCCAGAAGAATTAAATTCTGACACCTCCTGGTGAAGAGCAGTCATCATCTGTTTCCATGGATTTTCCTCCGATGTAGGACTTATTACGTTAGTCGCTTTCTAGGATTTCTTCTGCCCGTCATTCTGCTTGAATTCCAGGTTGTTAAAATTAAGAAAAAGGTTGAGGTTAAGAAAAAGACGACTGGTCAAGATTAAACTCAGGTTTCCTCTCCAACTTTTTGGAGGTGGTGTAGAAACTTAATTTGAATCTTTCCATATTTTTAATGGTTTAATTTAATTAAATTGGTTATTGATTTAAATTAAAAAGCTTAATAATTACATTTTATTTTAGTATTCAATAAATTTAATAAACTTAAAATAATAAAAATTAGCTCAAATAAACTTCTTTATTCAATGCTTAAATAGAATATAAATAATTAAAACCAAAATATTTTAAAATATAATCTAAGTTTATGCCAATATGCAGAAATCATTCTTGTTAATAATACTGATAAAATAAAAAATAAACTATATATTTTCCTTTAAAAATGTACTCTTTTAATATTACTTAAGAATGCTCCCTTAAAGTGTTAAATTTCTTTATTTTTTATATTCAATACCTTAGATTTAAAAAATTCATTTTTCTAAAAAAAACTTTTTTTCTATTTGCAAATCCTTTTCTTATTATTTTCTAATATCAGAAAGTCTGCAGAAAATCTGTCTAGCCATAGTAATACTCATGATTTTGCTTATCTGTCCACCATGTGAATTTCGTTGTCATCATCAAAATCCTACTTTTTTGCGTTTAATCCTCATGGTTTTGAACAAGATTATCGACTTATTTTTCCAGATCTTAAGTCTTGCCGATAAGGATTAATATTATTATAAGCCATTTCTTCCTTAGTTATTCTATGGATTTGTTTATTTATAATATCATCAAACTCATATAGAGATTAAATATCTTGCATTAGGTCTTGAATTTGCTGATTTTCTGCTTCTTTGGTAACTCCTTAGTGAGATTATAGAAAGCTGATGCTTCATTTCCTGTTTTGGAGGAGTCATTAATGTCTAATTTTATGTGTTTTAAAAAGAAGTTTTTGCTATTAAAGAAAGCTTAAGCTAGAGAATTATTGTTTCTTTCTTTTCCCTCTTTTATTAGAAAGTGGTCAAAAAGCTTTTTTTGAAGACATCTTCCATTTTTTATGATATGGCTAAGAAATTGAAGAGTTAGATCACATTTTGAAATGTCTTTATTATAAGACATTAAATATAAAATGGCTTCTAAGAAATAACAGAACTTTGAACAAAACATTTAAACAGGAAAATTCTCTAAAAAATAAAAAAGCGAAATAATTACAATGAGTGAAAGTGAGAAATATGATTGATATGACGAACATTAACCACTTGGAAATCCAGAATTAAAAAAACTTCCTACACAAACTCAAATAGAAATATTATCTAAGTCATTAAAAGAGTTTATGTTTAAAAATAGATATCTCACTGATAAAGTAGAAAAATTAGAAAAACTAATAATGTCTTTACTTGAGAAACAATATTAATCATCATAAGAAATAGAAAACAAACTGGAACAAAGAATTCTTTAAATTTAATAATAAATTCAGGTAAAGCCATTTTCGTTTTAACAGAATTAATCAGATCCTATGGAAATAGAAAATGAAGCCTCAAATTAAAATAAACAGTAAAGGTTTATTTAAAATAAGTAGTAAATTTAAATTAAATAAGTGTTACAGGAATAATAGTTTAAAAGAAGAATAAAATGCTATGTGTGCAATAAATAACACCAATGAAAATACTGTTACTAACTAAGCGAAATTTAAAGAAAGAATAAATAAGATATTTTTAGAAAACTATTTAGGATATATCCAACATAAAGCGGAAACATTTATAGAAAAAAATTCTTTAACTCAAATCTTAATCCTTGGATAAATAATTAGGAACGCTAAGTGCAAGACCAAAACTATTCTGAATATTAAAGGATGGTGCACTAATGAAGTGCTACACCGCCTAACTAAGCCTAGTAGAAATTCAAGACAAACTAATAGAGACAAGCTGATAGAATAGGTCAGATGGCTGACTACTAAGGCTTTAACAAAGGTTTTTAACTTTTTAACTTTTTTATAAAGTTCTATTTAAGGAATTTGTAGGCTAGTTACTTTTAGAAAATTAAAAAGGAGATAGTTTTATGGGATTGGAGTAACATAAAAATAAGTAAACTTTCTAAAGTAGGTAAGTTATTAAAATTATTATACTAGGAGTTATTAAAAAAGATTAAAAATATTTAAACTTAAAATTGATTGATAAATAAATTTCTCACTAGAAAATTGTAAAAAGAATTCTTAAATATGTTAGCATGAAGTATAAAAGAGAGAGTGTTTAAAAAATGTATTTAAACATAATTTGCATTATAATTTACATTGTAATTATGCTAAAATTTTCAAAATATCTAAACTATTATATCTATTTTATTTATCACAAACAAAAATTATTTATTTAAGTGTCTATTTAATTGTTAAAAGCGTGCAATATAGTATTTAAATTAAAATAGTTTTAAATATAATACTTGCGCTAGAGTTTCACTTATTATAATAATTAATAATTGAAACTAATTAATTAACTTATGCAGATAAATTATTTTATTATAGTTATAAATTTATTAAAACTTTGTAATTTAAACTTTTAGAAATTAAATATATCTAATTTGAGAATCTTTTTTAATTTAAAAATTAAAGAAAATATTTAAATAATGTACTTCTAGCCTTATAAATGCTTTTTAATCTTTTTGTAAAACTTAATTTCTTATTTTTAATAGAGGGAACATAATTAAGTCTTTAATTCAATAATGGAGTAATGTAAGGTAGTTCACATTACCAGAATTAGTCTTGTTATACTATGATATTATAAATTGATACTTAGAAAGCAAAGCTCATATATTTGGATTTAAATCCAATAACTTTGATAACAGCATTGCATCTAGAGGATGTTCAGATTACTTAATCCTACAATCTAAATTGGAAATAAGTATGTAGAATCTAATAAACGAAACAAGTAGAGTTTATAGATATGCTTTAATATAAATATTATAAAATGTTATTCTATATAATTTTTAAAAAGAAAGGTAAATAAACTAGAATTATAGATTAAGAATAAGCCAATCATTTAAAAACAATAAGTCGCTATTCAGGAATATTATTGCATTAAAAAAATAATCTAATTATTCACTGTGAGGAAGCAGGGCTGAAATGTTTAGCTGCAGTAAATAAGGCTTTATATTAATTGATAAGATATAAAAACTTGATACCTTAACATTTTAAAAATCTATCGACTTTTTACTTTAACAAAAATAGAATATGAAGGAGATTTAGTACCTTAAACTGCTTAAAAAGGTATCACTTCAATATTAAATAAAATTGATTCAAGTATGAGATTCGTATCAAGAAAAGCTTTTTAACCAGAATCAAGACCTTTCAATGAATCACGTTATGTAGATTTAAAGTGACTTCCTTTCAAGCATATTATTGCTTTAAGGTTTTCAAATTCTTTTATAAAATTAGAAAAGAAAGTTTGAAAAAAATTAGTTCGACAATAGAAAGATTATTAGAAATAACTGAAAAGAAGACCACTAATACTATAATGACGTGACGAAGATGGCCCAATTTTATAATATTGATTTATGTGACAAAAATATAAACAAAATCTAAAAATATTTTCCAAATATGTTAATAACTAAATAAAAGCTAGATTTTATAGAGATTAGATTCAAAGAATTAACAGAAGGAGTACAGCTAATATTTTTAACTAATAATTACGGAATTAAACTTATTTTCAAGAAATAAAATATTCAAAATTTAATAAGCATTACACAGGAGAAATTAATAGCTTATATAAAGCAAGAACTTTTCTTACAATTTTTGGGAAGATTTATAAGACTGCCATTTCCCTATCGACAATTCAAAATGTAAATATTGAGAATATGACACACTTAAACATATTATGATATGTATGTATTATTAACACTTGAGAGCATGTTTTTGATAGAAGGTTGGGAATCATGATATTAGAAGAATGATAATTTTTGATAAGATATATATCAATTGGTACTCTAGAAAATAATTAGAATATTTAAATCTTTAGATTAAAAATTTTCATAGAAAGCTTCTATTTTTAGAATTTAATTTTTGGATGCATTAGAAGAGATCAGAAAAGTAAAAATGTAGTCAAAAAGACTGGAGAAGAAAGATTGCTGAGCTGTGTTTTTTTATAGACTTGAAATATCTTTGATTGAAAGAAGTAATTCTATGAGATAAAGATATCCATATACTCTTAAAGTTAAAATTAATTAATTAATTGAAATAATGAAATTAGATAAACATATTTTCTTTAGGGAATTTATAATTAAAAAATTATAATTGACATAATAATTTAGAATCTGAATTTAAATATTTGTTTAATGCTATATTTTATAAAGGCTTTATTTTAAAATTTTGCTGTTTTTAGTTAAATATTTTATTATTCTTAATAAATGAACATAGATATATCTTCTAAATAGTCATTTTATAATCAATTTATATTCTGAGATTTAAAGTTTCTTTAAGCTAACATCAAATTTTTTATGAATGCTAAAATATTTTAGTAGTTTAGATTTTAAAAGCTTCAGATTATTAATTTAAGAAAATTTGTAATATTAAAAATACTTGGAGAAATGAAGAGTAACAAAGCATCGAAAAATTAGCAAAGAAAGGTTAGAAAATAAGCAAGGAGAGAAGAAAATAATATAAGTCACTGGAATCTACTTAATGTTTCAAGGAAAACGACTAAAAAGAAAGAACTTCAATAATAGAACATAAAAAATATTTTGTATCCTATTCTGAATAATATGACAAATGAAGAAAACTCTCAACAATCAGAATGAAGTAATTTACATTCTTTCTTATAAAATAAGAGAACTTATAACACATATTGAGCAATTGCCTTAGAAATTATTTGTTTGCGGAAATAACGAGTATAAAAGAAAATCTTAGCAAGAGATCAACTGTGAAGTTAATCCTAAGATAATTAAATTTAGGAATATCCAATTATCACTGAAGAAACTAAGACTGATAAAATGCTTAATCAAATGAATAATTAAATAGAAATTTAAAGAATTTAGATAACTAGAAAATTGGAAAATTGGAAAATTTGAAAACTTAATTATTCCGAAGTAGAAACAGAAATATAAGTAAAAGAGGTGTTGATATTACAATTCTACTCAACATTAATAAAGGCATTGAATTGGTTACAAAAGACTTAAATGCAAGAGAACTAAAAAACCTGAAGAGAACTGACAAGAATTTTTATAAATAACATGAAGTTTAGAAAAAAATGATTGAATACAGAGCAGACTTCAGTGAGGTAGAGAAAGTGGTAATCATCCACATAAAAAAATAATCGAGGAATTCAACCTCAATAAAAAATATATAATTTAAATTGGTTAAAATTTCAAGGAAAGCAAGCATTTATTAAACCTTTAATTGATAATACAAATATTACAAAAACTTATAATTGGGTTAAATTTCTATAAACTAGTTAATACATAAATTTTCAAAAGAGGACTTTATTGATAAAAGTTTAATTATTTTTAATTTTAGTGAATTAAATAAAAAATATAATTGTATAATAAATTTAGATAAATCATAAATTATATGCTAATTAGAATATAAGCAACAAATAATTTTTTATATTATGATATTTATTTTTACCCAATATAACTTAATTTAATTATTTTTCGTATATTTTCGTATTTTTTGTATATTTTGTTAAGTATAAAAAATTATTTTAATTAAATTTAAAAAATGGAAGGCTTCAAATCAGGTTTCTACACCACCTCCAAGAAGGGGAGGAAACAGAAACCACTCTCAGCCAGTCTTCTTTTACTTAACCTTAACCTTTTTCTTAATAATCTGGAACATAAAACCCAAGAAGAACAGAAGTAATTAAAGAAAGTCATCCATGCAATAATTCCAACCTCTTAAGAGAAGCCAAAGAAGCAGAAGAAGTCTGCTCTTCACTAGGAGGTCTTGGAGTTCAACCCTTCTAGCTAGATGAGTATGGAATAGCTCATCAAAGTGGTGTTAAACCTCCAGAAAGAGGTCAGGAAGCTGAAAAAGGAAAATAACAAGCTAATGGAGAATCTGAACAAGGAAGAATAAATCGAATCAAGACTCATGTCCCAGGAAGAGATCTAAATGCTTTCTGAAGCACTCCATAAGATCAAAAAAAACCAATTTAAAGCTAGCAATAGAAACAGATCTAAATTGGAAATAGAATAGAGAAAATAGAAGTAAGCTAGCAAAATTTACAACTTCAAATGGAGATAAGAGAACAAAAAAGCGACCCAATGTTGATTGAAGAAGAAATTATCAGAAAGCCTTAAAGAAAATAGAGGTAAAAAAAGATCAGAAAAAATGTTTTTGTTGTGGAAGCTTGTGACATTTACATCGGAAATGTTAGAAATTCTAGTAGAAAAAACTGAACTTTTGGATTCAAAAAAAAAGAAAGAAGCAAGATTAACCGAATGTATTGCAGACCAAGTGGAGAAATTTATAAAATCAAGAAAGATGCGATAAAACAAGAACAGGAAGGGAGAGGAAGATAAGCTTGGAAAATCCCGAGTTCCCAATCCCGTTAAAATTGTTGAGGTCAAACATTTTTATTTAACAGCAGGGAGCACGAACTGTCTTCTGGACGGGGTTGAAATACCTCAAAATGAAAAACTTAAATTTATATATTATTATAATTTTATCAATATATTAATTTATTATAGATAATGAAATATTTAGTATTTCTATTTTGTAAATAATATCTAATGCACTATACTTATAAATGATATATTAACCTAAATTAATAATAAAGATTGTCTTAACTTTAATAAAAATAATCTAATTAGTAGATTATTTTAAAATTAATTTATTAATTTTATTATTAAATTAAAAAGAAGGTAGATTATATATATCTTTAAAATTAAATACAAATAAATAAATTAAGCACATTAAAGATATAACTGTAGAGAACAATATTTTATTTATAAAAAATTAAAATTATACTAGCTGTATATTAGTAGGCTTTTTAAGTTTAATTATCATCTCTTAGAAACAAATTAATTGTAATACCAAGTCCTTAAGGATATAATGGTCATAACTACTTATCTCAAATAAAAGATAAGTTTTAATAAATTTAGTTTGAATTAATAAATTAATATTTTAAATAATCTTAACTTTTTAATACTTGTATCCTTAAAATAAGTTAAATACATTTTTTAAATTAAACACTAAAAATTTAAAATATTTATAGATTAAAAATTTGGAAAAAGAGTAAATAAAAATAATTTTTGCGCTAAAATAAATATATAATTTTATAATTATTATAATTAAATTAAAGGTATAAAAAATATATGGTAGAACCAAGATTTTCAACTGTTTTATTATATCTCCAATCCTTAGGGAAAGCTCCTGATTTATCTAAGATCTTAAAGTAAACATATCTGGAAATTATCCGGCTATGATAGGAACTTGAAGTATGTGATCATGGAGTATTCATTCAAAGTGCATGGTGGTCCCTGTTTACAGAAAATAATCAGCTGATATTTTCTTCAAGAATCCATTTAGAGATTGTAGCGCAGTGAGAATTATGTTAGTCTCAAAATATATAAATTAAGAATTAATTAATTAATAAAATAAAGATCTTTTAAATAGATTTTATACTCTTTATTTGCTATTATTATAAAATTATTTTAATAAATTATTTTTCTATTTAAAACTATTTAACCTTCTAGTCATAGAAAGAAAACAACAATAAAAAAATGTTGCTTAAAAAACTTTTAAATTTAATTTTTCTAACAAATTTAGATTGTTTAGCAGTGAAAATATAGGTCTCCACTTAAAAGAAGCTTTAAAGTTTAAATTTCCTTCCAGGATTCTAGTCTTAAGATTTTTGAATCTTGCTCCTCTTGTCTTTCTTCTTACACCTTATTTAGATCTAATTTCTTCTCCAAGTTTTTCCGGTTCGATATTCAATTTTTTCATGTAAACTTCCCCATTTTCTCTACATCAAATTTAGTTTTTCTTTCTCCTTATTAAAAGTCGGACTCACCTCTTCCAAGATTTCTCCTTAATTTTCTGGAAAACTGCATGTTGTCTTCATAGGTATTATTAGCTCTTTCAATAATAACATTGTTTTCTCACCTTAGGTATTTGCTGCATTTCCATCTTATCGGAATTTAGATTCTACTCCAGTGGATTCTACTGGCTCTGGAGGTTTCTCTGGCTTTACAATATATTTTCGATATGCTGACTCTAATCTTGAATCTTCTGCACTTAGGAGTTCGTCTAACTGAATTAAAATAACTAGAAATTCCAAAAAGGTCAAGTTCCCTCTCCTAATTGTCATCCTGAGGTCTAGGGTATCTTGCAATCCATGCTGGATTTGTTCGGCTAGTTCTCGTTCCCCCTTTGAAGAACTTCTCCATGCTCATCTGGCCAGAAGGATTAAGTTCAGAAACCTTCCGATGTAGGGCAGACTTCAGCTGCTTCCTAGGTTTTTCTTCCGACATAGGTGTTTCCGCATATATTATTTTCTGGACTTACTTTCGTTCCTCGTAGTTGGCTCGTCTACCAGATTATTAAAGTTATTAAGAAAATGTTAGGATTGTTGAGAAGACTACTGTCGAGAAGTAGCTTCTGGTTTTTCTCCTATTAATAGGAAGTGGTGTAGAAACCCTTTTTTGTAGCTTTATTCGATTTTTTGAATTCGTTTTAAATTAAAATATTATTTAATTTTATAAAATTATTTATTTTATCTGTCAGTGGATTTATATTAATATCAATCACATTTAAAACAAGGCACATATGATATTAATTTTTTAAAGAATAAGACCAAGCTCTGTCTAATTGAATTTGCTCAATAATAATCTATTATTGAGACATTTACGTGATTGAACCAACAAGTGATTATATAGGGTTTAATTTAAACTGTTTTTCATCTCTCTTTTGGTTTTAGTAAATTTTAGTAATAAAATAGCTAATATAAGTATTTTATTAATTTAACCTAAAGTAATTTTAATTTAGCTTCTTAAACTTAAATTTAATAAATATTTCTATAATTTCTTATGTTTTTGAGATTTAAGAAGATGAAGAGTTTATTAAAATATAAAATAAACTAGACAGTAATATTAGTTTATATTTATGTCTAAATAAAGGTTAAAATATAGAAAAAGAAAAAAAGAAATGAAAGTGAAAATTATTTAATTTGATATTAATTTCTAAACTAGCATCTTCTTAATACTATTTATTAAAATAATTAATTAAATATGAATATAATTTTAATTTTATTTTTCAAGAATAAAATTAATAATTTCAGATTTATAAATTAATTTGTGAACTATGTTAACAATAATTAATTTCCACTTAAAACTCGATTAAAGTTTGCATTTTTATTTAAAAATAAGATAATTTTAAATAGAATATATTTACCAAATTAGCATCTTTTTAATTTAATTCCTTTTACAAACTAAATTTTTAATACATTCATATATTATTATTTAAAGCTTTTAATTTAAATTATTTTATTAGCAAAATAATAAAATTCTTTTATTTAAGATTATATTTTATTTTAGTTTAAAGTATACAAATCATAAATCATTTTTACCTTTTTATCTTACTTCATTTATTTTAATTTTATTATAGTTAAATTATATCTTAGAGAAAAATTTTATTTATAGCTTATAGGATTTTAATGTATTTTTGGATTATTTAAAATTATAATATTTTATAAAACTTATTAAAAAAGATTATAGTTTTGTTTTCTACTTTTTGATATTATCCTTTAAACTTTTAATCTACTTTATATTTTATTTATATTAAGTATTTTAACTTAACTTGTTTCTAGTCTTTTTGTTCTTATAATATTTATTAAACTTATTTAATTAATAAATTTCATAATAATGCAAAAATGCTAGATTAAATATATTCTTAAAATTATTAGATTTTTAAGAAATATAAATATTTTAAATATAAAAAGTCATAATACAATTAAAATTATAACATTGTTGATAAGGAAATTGTTTAATCTCAATTATATTTCCTTTTTATGTGCAGGGATACAATATTTAATACTCCCATTCTGCTACATAAGTATTATAGTTCCTCCGTTTATCTATTACTGTCTTAGTTCCGAAGTTGCTTTTCCAAGCAGTGGACCTCACCGCATTAAGACACTCCTATCCTCTATCAGAGCCATAGAATCTCAATGAGAATTTTTCCTTTCACTCCTGACTAAATTAAATATTTCCCGCTAGTTCTGTTTCCTAACTATATAACTCTTACTTAGAGATCAGTGGGAATTGGATCTACGGACAGAATTGAGAACCTTCCACTTCCGTTGCTGCAACTCGTCCTCTGATATGAGGCATAAACTTTCTCAAGGTCCAAAAATTCTTGGATATGCTTGATAGGAATTAAGAGTAGCCACACGCTCAATATTTTCCCCAATATCTTTCAGCTTTCTTCAAAGTGTCGATCGGAAAACTCCTAGAATCTCAAGGGCTTGGGAAATCGTTATGCTCAAGTTAAGTTTACTCCCAATTCCTTAGTTCCGGTCAACGACTGTGTTGTAGATCTTACTAAAAATCTGATATCCTTCAAGGAATATTATTTGGATATTAAAATATATAAACATTAAATTCTTAAAAATGTTATGAAAGCAATTCATATTTTAAACATCTTTAAGTTATTTTTTTTTAAAATTATTATATATATAGTTTAAATAGGATGGAAATCCCTTTCATTCGGATACTGCTTTGAGGTCCATCAAGGCAACTAAAAATTAGCACGGACGGAGGATAAATAGTAGAAAGAGAAACCAATAGCAAAAGATTCCTAAAAGGTAGATTTGACAAGCTGGAGAACCCTTAATACCAGGAGAAAACCTTTTTCATCATAGGTCGTGGAAAAGACGTATCCATAATCACATATTGCATCTTAGGCTTTGGAAGGTTAAATTACATGTTCGCACTACAGGAAGAGAAAACAAGGATAGAGAGACTTATTAAATTTTATTTTTCTACATTAAATAAATTAATTTAAAGAGCTGCACACCAACGAGAGTGCTACGCAAACTATAATCCAATTTATTTATCTATCTTAAATGCTAAATCAGATTCCTGATAATTTTAATAATACATTTGACTATTAAAAAAGGATAATCGCAATTAATTTAAGTGTTGTAAATAATTGATTTTAATTTATGTTTTATAGATTATTTAATACTGATAAATGTTTATTATATTTTTAATAGCTTAAAAATAAAATTTCTTTGTTTCTTAACTTTACTAGAAATGAAAACAATTATTAATATTTAAGGATATTATAAAGTTTCAGTTAAAATAATTCTTAATTTATAATTCTATTTTGCTACTATCACTCATATAATAAAATGATTATACTTTTCCTTTATTAAATAATTTTTTGATATTAAAGACTATCTCTTAAAAGATAAATTATTTATTTTTGTTAATCCCTTAAATTAAAAGTTAAATATGCAAATTAATCATAAACTTACAAAAATAAAAACATAATAAAATTTATTTTTTAATATAAAAGTTAATTTATTAAATAATTAATATATACTTATATTATTATAAATTAACACTTCTTATCATTTTAAATATATATCTTCTTTAAAAATAAACAACAATTAGTCAATTAAATCACACTTTACTTAAAGATTCAGCAATAAGTAACTATATTCTAAAAACTAACTTAGTTTTATAGAAATCACTTAAGAAATTAAAAAAATCCCATATTATAAATATATTTCTATATTCTTTAAGTGGATAAGATTAATCATAATATTTCATTATAATTTTATAATTTATTTATTTCCTCAATTTAAAATTTAATTTAATTCTAATTTAATTTAAAATTTAATAAAATGTCACCAGAACATTGTCAAAAGAACATAATCTTAAAAGAATTCTATAAACAATCAAATCAACAGCATCTAACATTCTATTCCCTTAAAATCATTTTCTTAATGATTTGCTTACAGTTTCAACCTGTCCTGTCTTCTGGATCGTGTTTGCATAACTCATTTACACTATTTTATGATAATACGACATGTTTAAGCTTTTGTCCTGGAGTAGAAGGGTATAAAAATATTTCTGATGAAAACTTTATCTAATACTGTATGTGTGAAGTTGGCTACTTTTGAAAAAGCATTACTAAAACCTGTGAGAAATGCCCAATTGAAAATTGCGAATAATGTGAATTTGCGGAAGAAAATTAAAAATATGCTGTTTAATGTACTAAATGCTTAAATCCTTATTTCTTGTATAGTTACTAGGAAACTAAGTGTCTAGTGAGTTGTCCTAGTTATTTATAAGCTGATTAATAATAAAAGACTTGTAAGTGCTTAGAATTATAGTTTTACAATGTATTTAAATAAAAATGTGAAGATTGTGTAAGTTGAAATTAAAATTGCTAAAAATGTTATTTTGATTTAAATTTAAATTTTAATTGCTATGAAAGTTATAATTATTAGTTAAAATTAACTTTTAATTCAATTTAAATACTTGAATAAACTTGTCCAGTAAATTATGTTTAATGGGGTGTTTAAGGAAATTGCTTTTTTTGCGGTTACGAATGTAATCTTTATCCTGAATGCATATTAGGAAAAAATTGTTTTTGTTCTTAAGATTTGATTAATTATAATTATGGAAATTATTTTACTTGTGATAAATAATGCTATTATTTATAATCTTATAACTATGAAGGATTTTTATTTTGTCATGAAGAATATCTAGATATTTATGATTATTCATAATCAATTAATTGCTAAAGCTTTTTAATAAATGTTGATAACTAATGTGTATGTCCTAATGATATTGAAGTTAAAGCAGATACATAATGCTATCAGAAATGTTAAGTTGGTTAGTTTTATGATAAAAGCTAAGATTAATGTCATTAATGTTCTAATTATCTTTAAAATTGTATTAAATGCTGAAATTATAATTTCTGCTAAGAATGTGATTAGACATCTAATGCTGTACTTCGTAATGGTAAATGTGTATGTGGTTAAGGATATGCTTATAACTGATAACATAAATGTATAGTATAATGTAGTGATAACTGTGAATTATGTGAAAGTAATGAATGTTATTTATGTTAAGATGGATATTTTCTCATATAATAGAAATGCTAAGCTTGTAGTGTAAAAGTATAGAATTGTGATAAATGTACTTAAGATGGAAGTTAATGTATGAAATGTAAAAAAGGATTTAAATTAACTAATGGAAATGAATGTAAAGAAAATTGTATTTCTAGTGAATGAGATGAAGATAAAGGTTCTATTTGCTAGTAATGTTAATATAAATGAAATAATTGTATAGAATGTAATTAAAACTAATGCTTAAAATGTTAAGAAAACTATTACTTATTAGAAAACTATATTTGTACTTAAGTTTGTGATAAACCAGCATTAATATCAGAAGTAAATAAGGCTAAATATTGTAACTGCTAAGATAATTATTTCTTTTCATAACGTACACTTACATGCATTAAATGTAATATTCAGTTTTGTAAAAAGTGTAAACAAGTTATTTATTAAGAGTTTGAAGCTAGTCATTTATAAATAAAATGTGAATTATGTATGCATGGCTATTTTTTATAAGGATTCTAACTATAAGAATGTGTAAGTCAATGTAAATCACCATTTATAGCAAATCCTTAAACAAATTTATGTTAATGTCCTTAAAACTAATTTTGAGATAATAATTAATAATCTTGTATAGATTGTTAGATTTATAATCCAAACTGTGTTGAGTGTCATTTAGAATGAGAAAATAAATGGAAAATAAAGTGTGATAAATGTAAATCTGATTCATATTTATGAAACAACGAATAATGCTTTTAAGGAAGATGTCCTTTTAATTATTACTAAGATGAAGTTAATAGAATTTGTATAGAATGTGGATAAAACTGTGATTTACATGAATAATGCATACTTGGGTAAAACTGCTTTTGTTAAGGAAATCTAAAAAATTGATATGATTAAGATTATTAAATATGAAGATGTGTAAATGAATGTCCTTATTAAACTACTAAATTGCTTACAAAGTACTAAATTGATATATGCTTAAATAAAAATAAACTATTGATTGAAGATATTCTACAAGAAACTCAAAATTGTGCCAGTTTGAATTAAGAACTAAACTTATGTAAATGCTAGAGTTATACTGAATATTATAGTAATGAAACATAAAGCTGCATGTAATGTAATAACGGTAATTAATATTGAATTTAAGGTGGATGTGCTAGTACTTTTATAGAAAATTGTGAATTTCAATAATCTTTATTAAACTGTTAAAGTTGTGATCAAAATGCTGTTATTTGAGATGGTTAATGTATTTGCGAATATTATAATGATATATTTTTAATTTATAATTGAGGAAATTATAAATATGAATGCGTTTTTGATTAAAAATATATTCCAAATTGTATAAAATACAGTTAAGATTTGTAGAAATGTGATTTATGTTAAGTATCATATTTCTTATAGAGTTAATCATCTTGCATTTAATGCTAAAATAAAATTTAAGATTGCGAACTTTGTGATTATACAGGATAATATTGCCTTAAATGCTAATATCCTTTTAAACTATCAGGAAATTATCAATGCTTAGTATAATGTAATAAAGATGAATAAGATTTTGATTAAGATGGAATATGTTAACCTTGCTATGTTAAATGATCAAGATGTTAAGAATGCAATGATTTAAAATGCCTTACTTGTATGGAATCCTTTGAAGCTATAGAAGATTGAGGTGAATGTATTGAAAAATGTCCTGATAGTTAAGGTAGAAATTTATAAAATATGAGTTGCTAAGATTGTAGTTCCTTATTTAATAATTGCTAAAATTGTAATTCATATTAATGTCTTTAATGCTAGTAAGACTGATATTTAAATGATATAAATGAGTGTTAAAGTGGTTGCTTTGATTATTTTAATTAAGAAATATAAGAAGAGGCAAATATTGCAAAATGTAGATGTAAGTAAGGATTTTATTTTTGCCATATAACTAAATAATGTATAAAATGTAATATTGAAGATTGTATAAATTGTATTCAAATTATAGAAAATACTTTAGTTTACATATAATGCTTAAATTGCTCATAAGGGAATGCTTTAGGTTAATATAGATAAAATTGTTCTTTTTCAAATATTTAAAACATAATAATTACTGAAGATCATTATTAGTGTGCAGATAAATTATTTTGAGATGATTCAATTTAAGATTGCTTAGAATGTCCTTTATCCTGCTCTAAATGTCATTTAAATCTTTCAAAATAAAAATTATTATGTGATGCTTGTGAACCTAGATATCAACTTTTTAATAAAGAGTAATGCATATTTATTAACTTAAATCATTTAGATTATTATGGAGTTTATAATAGTGAATCAGTACTTTTTTGTGGAGAATAATGTAATCTCTATGATAAAGATTAATGTTAGATAGCATAAAAATGTTTATGTACAGGAAAGTATAAAACTAAATTAGTTAATGATATTTGATAATGTGTTGAAAATTGTTCTTCAAATGAAGTAGAAACTTTAGATTATAGAGGTTATACAGTTTGTGTTCCAACAGATAAATTTCTTTATATTTATGACACTCTAAGGATATAATAAGCGTGCCTTCCACCTTTAAAGGGTGCTAATAACTAATGTACTTGTGAAGATTAATAAATATAATTTGAAAACAGTTAATGCTTAAATATTACTTAAATAATTTCCATGTGATCCTTTGATAAATTTTGGTTTTGTCCAGAGAAATTATTTTCATGTCTATATTGCTATTATAACTAATAATGCTTAATTTGCTTAGAAAATAGTACCTTGATTAATGGTTAATGCTAATGTAATGAAGGTTTTGTTAAAAATTATTACTTAAAATGTGAATAATGTAATGTCTCTAACTGTGAAGTATGTACTAACTGATTATGTAATTTATGTATTTAAGGTTATTTTTTAACTTAATCTAATACATGTGATAAATGCTATAATAAAATATAAAATTGTAAAAGTTGTTCCTTTGATGGGAGTTAATGCTTACTATGCTAAGAAGATTTTGTTTTATCTAGAAATATTTGCTAATAAAATTATTCAAACTATGAGTTTTTAGATGATCAGAAATAAATTTGTTATCCTTGCTATTATAAATGATTTTAATGTAAAGAATGTAATTAACTTTAATGTATTTAATGTTTTGATTATTTTGAGTTATCTAATATATCAAATGAATGTGAAAGAACTTCATGTAGTTAAGGATAAATAGATTTATAATAAAATGGAGTATGTCTTAACTGTAGTGAAGCAATCAAAGATTGTAACTAATGTTCTTAATTACTACTTCAGTGTAATGAATGTAAAGAAGGAACTATTTATAATTCAGAAAGATAAGCATGTGATTGCTGTATATTTGGAGCTTCTTGCAAAAGTTGTGATTAAAATTAATGTTTAACATAATTTTAAAATGAAGAACTGATAAATGAATAATGCGATTTTCAATAATAAAATAATGAAACTTGTGATAAAAATACTTAATGCATTGAATGTAAAGAGGGATTTACTTTATAAGTTTAAGAATGTTATCAAAATGATAAAACTTAAAATCATAATTATACTTTAATGTGCTAAAAATGCTTTTATCGTAACTGTACTTCATGTGATACTTAATTTTAATGTAATAAGAATAATGAAATCTATATTTGAAACAATGAAAAGTGTACTTAAAATTAATAAATTTAAGAACATGAAGAAGATGACTTAAGTCCTTCTCTTTCTGAAAAAGAAAGATAATATATTAAAAATGTAGATGCAGCATAAAAAGGTATACTAAGTTCAGCTCTTGGCTTATTTTCAGTTATAGTAATAATTTAGTCAGGAGGTACTTCTGGATTTACATTATTTTGAATAATCATGTTTTTAGATGAATTAATATCTTTGAATGGATTAATTAGTTTACAATTTCCAGAAAATTTAAAAAATTTCTTTCAATAAAAGTAAGCTGGTCTGTTTAACATAGACTTAGGTATATAAGATAAACTTTTAACAGGAAAAATGAAAAATAAAATAGAAAATTAAAACTTTTCTATTTATAGTTTTAATGAAAACATTTTTATTTCTAATGTTTACTAAGAATTAAGTCAATTAATCATATTAGTCTTTATTTTTTCAACCTGTACTATCATTTCTAAAAAATGGAAATAAAATAGTTACTTCAAGAAAGTTCTGTCTCACTTTAAGTTAAACTCTTTCATTAGATATTATTTATTGAGCACAACATAAATATGACTAGGAATTTTATTTTAATTATAGAATTTATAATGCTATGATTGATATAGTTGCTTTAACTCCATTTTAGCCTTCATTTGTTTAGTAAGTTTTTTACTTTAGATCTCTTAAATTTCGTGTATTTTTTATGTTTTATACCAAAATTATAAAATGATCAAAATATTAAAGTAGAAAAATGAGGAAAAGCATAATTAAATATTAAGCAAGTATGGAACACTTTTTGAAGAGTTTAAAACAGATAATACTTACTAGATTCTTTTCTATAGTTTCTTTATAATAAGAAGACTAATCATTTGCTTAGTTATAGTGTTAGCTAAATCTTAACCTGAACTCTAAATAGTTACTTTTATGATTTTAAGTGCTCTTCAATTTATTTATTTGCTCAACTTCAACCCCTATAAATAGGTAATTGATAATATGGTAAATATAGTAAATGAGTTTGTTATTTTCTTTATATATTTGAATGATTTTTGCTTCTTAGCTTTTGAAAAGCAGCATAGAATGCTAATAACTTAGTAAATGTATGAAGAGACGGGTAGAAGTATCATTGTTTTATCAAGTACCATTTCTTTATTTAATTCTATTGTATTTTTGGCTGGTTTTGGTTATATTCTAATTAAAAGATGTAAGAATTATAAACAGAAATAGTAAAAAATTTAAGATGGAGAAGAAAATTTTAATAAGCTTGACTAAATTCTTTAATAGAATCAATCAAATAAAAAAGAAAAACTTGACTTAACTAAAAATGAAATTATAACCACTTAAAGGGATAAAAATGAAACTAAATCAGAATCATTTCTATAAATAATAGAAGAATAGAAAGATTAAAATTTATAAAGCTAACAGTAAGTTTTAAAATAATAACTAAATCTTTTAGAAGCTTAACAATAGAAATAAGATTAAACTTAGCCAAAATAATAAAATTGCCAAAAATATTTAATTAAATAAATATTTTTAGAACTACTAAAGGAATCAGAAAAGTAACAAATAGATATCTCAGAACTAAAGAAAGATATAAAAGCTAAAAAACTTAAAAATTATAAAAAAGCTTTAAATATTTCTCCTTTTTAAAAATTTAAACAATTTGTAAAAAAACATTTAACGAAGCTAGGTAAAAATAATATAGATCGTAAAAAAATAAAACACTTAACAAATTATTTTGATGAGCTATGCGATAAGATGAGAGAAGAGAATTGAAATACATAATTTTTTACTCATTTAATTTTTAAGATAATAAGTTGATATTTCTTAAAAAATAAGAAAATAAATATGTTTTTTAAATTATATAGTTTGTTAATATTCACTAGTTAGCCTAAATTATTATTATATATATTATATTTAATTTTTATGAATATAACTACTCTTTCTTATATAATATTCATTATTTCATATTAGATCTAAAATTATTTCTTTATATCCTTTTTAAATTTATATCTTTTTCTAGTAATATTTTCTATAATTTAATAACTTTCTTTTATATCCTTACATTAAAAATAAAATACACATATATTCTTTTTTAATTTTAATTCCTTGCCTTAATCTTTAAATATAAGTAATTCTTTGCATCTATGCTCAGCATAATTGTAAAATTTTAGTTTTTAACTATCTTTACTTTAAATTTACAATATATTTTTATTTAAACTAAAAGCTAATTTATATAAAGTTGCTTTTATCCATATTGCTTATGGTTTAAAAGCTAAATTCTACAGTCTTAATAATAATAATAAACTATAAAAGTTTCAAATAATTAAGTGCTTTTTAAGTAATTCCTTGTGAAGCATTCTAATTCATTTGTTAAACTTTGGAACTTAATTTTAGTATAGTTTTGACTTATGTAATTTAAGCTGCATAAAATTAATTTTTAATAGCTTTCCCTGTAACCATTTAGTAACCAATTCATTGCTTAAGAATATTCCTATATAATATCAATTGAATATGTGCTTGTATTCATCTAAATTATAACCAAATAATAGACTATGCTTAATTAGGTTGAAATATGATATAAGCAGAGTTTATTTAAAAAACTATAATAATATGTTATCAGCTTATAAATGGAAATTGTTCATTATTTTTCTATGCAAAGCTTCTAATAGCAAAAATATTTTTAGTTTCAATGATAGCATAATATAATTTATTTCTTGGCGTACCTTCATTTGATTTACTACATATTAGTTTATTGCTAGAAAATAGCTATCACCTCAAGCTTGATTAATCTTCACTTTCATGATTCTTGACGAATTTAAGATTGCTTTTCTTGATTTATTCCTATAGGTAATTCCCAAGCATTTTCTATTTAACTCTTTAATTGTTTTTTATAGCTTCTAGAGTTTTAAATTCCTTTGCAATCTATTCTTCTATGAGATTCTTCCTTAATTTAGCTCAAGAATGGGTAGTAACTAACTCCTATCTTAAAATTAAATTTTCAGATGTTCAAAATTCCAAAATATTATTCTGATCGTAAGTTCATTGATGAAGCTCACTAATAGTCTTTGTTAAATTTTTATTTTCCATCTAAAGAAGATAAAATTAATTTGTCACATCTTTCTTTGGGTTATTAGATTTAGTTGGAGAGATTCATCATTTCTTAGGTGCTTTTTATGATATAACATAATCCAATATGGATTAAAAGATCGTAGCTTTAAAATAGTTTCCTTATAATTTTTCTAATCTAAAATATATATGAAAGCCTGAATTTATTTATAGCTAAAGCATTTTATTTTATACAAAACTTTGTGTAATTGTTTATTAAACAAAAATGACTAATTTAAAAAGGTTTAACTAATACATTAAGTAATAAAATAGATATAGTTTATGTGGTTTTATAGTATTATATTAGGAATTAATTAAAGTTGTTTATAATTATCTAAATCTTATCTATTAAACTTATTTATTATTTATTTCTATAAAATATTAGTTTTAATATTTTAAACCAAAAATTGTAATAGCTTCTTGAGTATGGCATTTAGTTTAATTTTATAAATGAATGAATAAAAATAAAGTTTAACTTATTATCTTCTATAGCTTTCTTCTTTATTTTACTTTTATTTACATAAGAAACTAAATACTTAAACTCTTCTTTTACTATTGTTTTGTTTCGCTGATTAATTAATTTAGTGCAATTAAGACAATCTACGCTAATTAAATCTGATTTCTAAGCAATATTAAATTAGACAATGATAATTTGGTTACAACATTCATTTAACTTGTACTATTGTAAATATTAAATAAATAAGAATATTATTGTCTTATAGCTAAATATACAAAATAGTAAACTTAAATTAATACAAATAAATAACTATATTAATGTATTTATTTAAACTAAATTAAATATTCAATTACATCTATGCATATGACATTATCTCTGTATAATATATTCCAAGCTTAATGTTTATTTGGAGCAAGCTTATTTTAAAAATTTACTTGATCAAGTAAGTTTTAATTTCAGAAATATTTTTATTCATCATTAATATTTTAAAATATTTAGATCAAATTAATGAAAAACACTAATTGCTTTTGTAGATTTAAAAAGGATATATGCCAAGGTTTATGATTATTTTCTATTTATAGCATAATTAATTTAAAATAGAAAAAGGAACTTTATCTATATTAAAATGTATTAAGAGTTTGAAAATATTAATGATGCTTATGCTAAACTAAATAACAAATCTGATATTTATTAACCACTTCTATCTTTAAAGCTAGCAATTTAAGTGAATTAATAAATACGGATAGAATTTCTATTTATGATTAAATGCATACATTTAAAAAACTAGTTTGGATTTTAAATTATTTAGAGAAAAAATGTTAAATTAAGCGTGTAAGATATATTATATATAGACAAATAAACTTTATGTTTTATTTAATTTTAAGTTTTTCTATCTATAATTGATAGAATCATTGTTTCATTTTTTAATTACTAAATTAGTTCTTTAATTTAAAGATTATATTTTTCTATGTATTTAAAATAAATTCTTAAATTTAGTTATAGTCACTTTATTCATAATGTTATCTTTATCAAAAATTTACAAGTTTTTATTAAAAGAGTCAAATAAAAATAAATTAGATAAAATTTAAAAATATCTATCTTTTACCTAAGTTAGCATTTCTTCATTTCAAAAGATTATTAAGCTAATTAGAAAATAACTATAAAATTGCTAATTAAATTACCTAATTCAAAAATCACTTATTAACTTTTACAATTATAAGGATAAATCATTCTTTATTTACAAGGTAATCAACCTTTTTATAAGACATCCAATATATAAATTCAAAAGAAAATTAATTCAAAAGCAGTAGATTCCATTTGTTAATATCTACCTAAAATTTACCACTTTTTACCTTGCTTCTTCCCTCTTCTACTTCACCTTCACTTCTCAAATTAATTTTTATTATTCTTATGCCTTTAATTCTATTTATATGCTTTTTCTAAATATTAGCAGTCTTTTTCTTAGTAAGTTCCTGTGAAATTCCAATTAAGTCTATTTCTGATTATTGTTAAGAAGTAAATTGCTTATTCAAGTCCATTTGGTCATAAGTTATTAATCTTTTCAATCATTTCCCCGAAAATTTGTAAGAAAGATTAATAACTATTTACTAATAGTGGGCACATTCAAAGATATATTTAAACTTGTCTTTTCCTCCATATATACAAAATTAATATTTTCAAGGATAATGAAGTAAAATTTAATTATTTTTAAAGCTATAAAAATAATTTTCCAACTTAGAGATTGATAAAATTTCTAGCCTATATTCTTTGTTAAGTTTAGTATAGTTTATTTTTGGATATTTCTATAGTCCTTAAAACCGCTCTCTAAATATTTATGAAATCGGTTTGTATCTATAACTTTTAGTTGTTTCTTAATTATTTTTTATATTTCTTAATGGGAAGCTGGTTTGAAATTATGAGCTATCTTCATTATTCACCAATACAAATTAAAGCATCTTTTTATTGGCTAAAATTATTCAAATTTTTGTTCCAATTGTATAAAAAGAGTTTTCTTCCATCAGATTCTGCATATCTCACAGCTTCTTTTTTTATGAGATTGATACAAAGAATGCAACTTAATTCTTTTATTTGGTTTGCTAATCTCCCATTTTTAGATTTAAGTCTAATCTTTTAGCTCTGCTTTTTTAAGAAATTTGATATTTTCACTATTACTGCTTATTACAGAAAAATACATTGAAAAACTTTGTTACATTAATCTTTTAACTATTGCATCCTATATGCAGAATAGGAAAGAATATTAGATCATCTGCCCAAGCCCAGCATTCAAAATTTATTTTATGCAAATTGATTAATAGTTAAGTGTTTCTTTCCTATAAAGGCTTTATTATATATCATAATAAAGAAGTGAGAGCAAGACCCATTTAAACTCCCTTACATAACTCCATTGCTTTAAAAAACTATTAGAGTCGTTATATATAAATGAGAAGAGTTAAAATTGATAAAGAAAGATTCAAAGGTAAGAATAATTCCTATATAAATTTTAATCTTTAGAGATGTAAAAAAATAATATTTTCTTAGAACTATCTAAATCTTGTCTATATTTATAAGAGTGACAAATATCTTTTGCAGCTATTTCTCTATAGTTTTATAATAATCAATTATCTTATTTAATTACTCATTCCAATACTACGTTTGCTTCTTTTTGAGAAATCTTTTTATGAATGGATGAATTTATGCTCTTACACAAGTTTGTAAATCTTTATTTTAAAACTTTATCAAATATTTTGGTATAGTATTAATCAGCAGAGCTGCCTTTTTATTTTTCCATTCGGTGTTACTTCCTTTCTTGAATGGTAATAGAAGTGTTTAGTTCTTCTAGAAATTCTTTAAAGTATTAACATTATGTTGAAAAACATAATATTTACTTTGCATCTAAGTCATCTTGTCCATAGTCAAAAAGCACTAAAAGAAGGTTAAAACTGAATTTAATAATTTATCTATCAGTTTGTTTTATAGCATTTCTATCTTAAAAAGTAATTAAAAATACCTTGGAATATTTACCACTGTATTTTAAGTTAATATTAAGAATATTAAATATGGTAAGTGATTAGTTAATCATAGTGGACCTAGAAGTTATTATTTAATCAATATTAAGATATTAGATTGTCAGTATGTAGATATTACAGTAATGTGATCAATTAGTTCTATTTATTACTTTATATGCTATTGGATCACTAATGTCCTACAAATCCTTTTTTAAGATAAAATACTTTAGCCTTACAGTATTATTGTATTTATTAGGAAAATAGCTACAATAGCCATCTAGTAATACATTAAGGTCACCAAAGATGATATGAACTTTTGATAAATGTATTGACTATTTTGTTAAGAATTTAAAATGCTTCATCTTTCATTTTATTAATTTTGTTATTATCTGGCATATAGCATGAAGTGATAACCATTTAGTCATGGTTAATAGTTAAAAATCAAACTAGATCTCTCATCTAATTCTAATTTAGTTGAGTAATCTTTAGATTCTCTTAAACCAGAATGAAAAATTTGTTCATCCATTAGCGTTTTTATGATAAATTCTAAATTCATTTACTTTAGCAGGTATAAGATAATCCTTAACACGTGTTTCACTGATAAAAAATGGTAAAACCTTTTTCAATAATGAATTCTTGAAAGGATAAAATTTTGGTTCAACTTCATCTATATTAACATAACCTAAATTTATTTGTCAACTTATTGATTTGATTAAGAGTTTCCTTTTATTTCAGGTTCATTATTTATAATTTCCTTGCTTTGTTCACTAATTTCACAATGCAGTATTTTTTTATTTCTTTATGTAAATCAAAAAATTATATTATAATGTAGAGATACCTTCAGTTGCATATCTTCAAAAGTCTCTAGTCAATAATAGTTTTATATTTGACTTCCTATATTTTCTTTTCTTATTCTTAATTAAATACAACTTTTTTATTCGATAATATTATTTATAAGTTAGTTCTTTTTCAGTAATTAGAGAAAATAAAATCTCACAGTTTTTGCATGTAAACATTTTATGATATCCAAATTTTTTACTGTCTTGTTGATATATTATTTAGTAAATGAAAAATAGTGTCTGAATATAATTTCTTAAGTTTATTTATGGACTCTTCTTTCTAGGAATTTTTTTGCGTTTCCTAGCTTTAAATTTATGAAGGAATTATTAAAATCTTTAAAGATTATTTACAGATTTTATCGGAGAGAGCTTTAAAACTGGATGGACTTTTTCTTTTAATTTCATGTTATTGCAAAATTTGCATAAATAAGTATTATTTTTACCATTCTATCATAAGCTTTGACTTAACTGATAAACATTTATTTGATAGTATTAATGGTACAGTTTTATACGCTTAAGATAAATAAAATCGCACTAGGGAGTTAAAAGCAAAAGTTAAATATAATGAAATTTATAAAATAGTAATACAAAATATTTAAAATTTCAATAATTACTTATAACATTTTTATCTTTCAGCAATTATTTATATCTAATCCTTTTAAACTCTATATAAATAAACTTTAATTCATTTCATCTAATCTATGACTGCTTTAAATTCAATTAAAGTGTTAAAGAAGGATCGTCTACTTAAGAGCTTCCTACTTCCCTATCCAACCAATAGGAACTTGATCTCTAGGTGGTCTTCTCCTCCCTTCACTGTCAAGTTTTCGGAATGGTTGTCTCTTCATATATCTTGCTTTCTTCTTATAAATTTCTCCATTCCTGGTTGGGTAAAATTAGGTTAGGTCATTCCATATTTTCTATTAAATCTTCTTTCTCTTCCAGCATCGTCTCCATAGGTGGTCTGTTCTCCTGCAGATGTAACATTTTTTCCTAAAATATTTCTCTTAAGTTTGTTCAATTGGCTTATTATTCTCTTATTCGATCTCCATTGGGATAGATTGCATAGCCTATTATTTTACACTTGTCTCTAATTTTTCCAATTTGATATGAATATTTTCATTCGATTAGTATAATTGTTCCGCTACCTATCGAATTCGTCAATTCTGATATTCATTGCAGCCTGGTTTAAGTTTCTAGGAGCATGGGTTTCCTCATCTTCTAAATGCTCTTGCTGTTCTTAAGCTAGTTCTTCAATCTGTTTTTCCAGATCTTTATTTTTTCCTATTAATGCTAAGATAAGCTTAGCCATTTCCTCCTTCGTCATTCCTAAGATTTGTTCTTTATTGAGATCTCCGAGGTCCATGTAGGGGTTGAATGTCCTAATCTAGGCCTGAAGATTACTAATCTTTTGCTTCTTGGGAAGATCCTCAGCCGATATTGTCGCATATTAGTGTTTCTAGAGTTGTCTGAGGGGTGTTGTTTAGAGTTGCTCCTATATGGTTTAAGAAGAAGGTTAGGTATTGGAAGATGACGTGTGGTGTTTAGAAATTTAGGTTTCCTGCTTCCTCTCTTCTTTTTTAGCTTAGAAAGAGGTGGTATAGAAGCCCTTTTTGAAACCTTCTACCATATTTTTTATATCTATGACTGCTTATTTTTTAATTTAATTACTCCTGTTTAAAGGTTTTCTATAATAAAGCTATTAAAAAATGATGATTTAGCAAAGAATGATAATGTTACAATCTTAAAATTTAAGAAAAAGAATAGTTAACTAATTAAGAGATAATAGCTTAAATATTCCTCCTTATCTTAATTTTATTGTATAGAGAAGCTCAAAGTTCTTAAGAATTAATTAATTTTTCTTATTTATTGCTATTATTGTTTCTAGATAATTAATTTGTTGATTACAAAATAGAAAAATGATAAAAATATCAAATAATGAATGCTAAGATAACTTAAAGTCTCATTTATTAGTAATTAAGATAATAAAATATAGATGAAGCTATTATTACTAGCTAATAAAGCTATCCTAATTAAATCTTAATTTATACATTAATAACTAAAGAATAACTTGCCTTACATTTCTAAAATTTTAATAGAAAGATAATTAGCATAATGGAATTTTAATTTAAGAATAGCAATTAAATAATAAGTTGTAAGAAGGTAAAATAGTATTAAAATAATAAAATAAAATAGAAAAGTTTACAATTTTAACCTTAGAAGATAAAAATTATTAATTAAAATACTTAGTTAAAGAAATTAAATTATCTATAATATATTACTATATTAAGTCGTTTCAAAGTTATAAATTCTCTAAGCATAATGAAATGTTAAGCTGATGAGTATTTAATTAAGATATTTAAGCTATTTTATACTTCTAATTAATTTATTACTTATCGATATAAATTATTAAAAAAGGGCTGCTACGGGAATTGAACCCGTGACCTCTCGCACCCAAAGCGAGAATCATACCACTAGACCAAGCAGCCTCTCTATAACTCATGATCTCTATCCATTAAATATCTCTTTAATTATTTATAATGAACAAAAAGCATCATACAACTATAAAATGATTATTTTAATATAGTTTAAATTATTAACAAATTTAGATATTTAGACATGTTTATCATAATAAGTTGAATATAGCTTTTATTTAATCCCATTAAATATTAATTTCTTTTAATTAATGTAGAAAATAGCTTTTTTAATTCCTTTATGCAGTTATTTAGAAAGGATTTAGAGAAGCTTATATCTTTTTTGTCTTGTTATTGTTTATTTTCTGTTTTTTAACCCTTAAAAGATTTAATTTACTTATTACAGTTTTTCCTTAAACTTATTTTCTTTAATTTTATATTTGTATCAATTGTTCTTATGTTCTGAAAAACATGGATACAACTAAGCTAGTTTAGGTTATAAAATATGTTTAAGTTTTGGTTTTAGTTTAGTGGTAGAAATATTGGCTTAATTAGTTTTATATTTTTAGTTAATTTTGAATTTAGAAAGATTTGAATAAGAATGATATAGCTTTCTTGAAGGTTAATGATAGTAGTAACTACTAAATTTAAAAATAAATGTAAATATTTGAATAAGAGATAATAGGAACTTCCATACAGAGTGCTTATTTTGCTATTAAAGAGTGTAAATTTAATTTTAAGTTTATTTATTATAATAAGCTAATAAAGTAGTCTTAATTTAGCTTTTAACTTATATTAGTTTATTAATATATTGATTTAATTAAGAGCTATATACATTTATATTGTTCAATTAAGAAGAAGAACTATTTAAATATCTTAGTTGCTTAGTATGACTATATAGATTAGATTTATTGTAGAGATTCGTAATTTAAATAATAGATACTTATAAAATAGATATTAAACATGTGATATAATAATAAGCTATTAATTATACTCAAATATATTACATAAGTCTAAGAGTAAATTAGTAAGTAGCAATATTAAATATAACTAATAGAAAGATTAGAATAATACTTAAATATCTTATATGATAGCTTAAATAATTATTTTTAGTAGACAATTATTATTTAAAATCTTAAATAATAGATGTATTTAGTTTCTAAATTAATTAGTTATTCTACAATTTAAACTTAAGAAAAGCATTTTATAAGTAGGTTAAACTATTTGCAATACATTATAATTAATAGCTATCCTAATTTAATTTCATACTCCAAGTAATTATTTAAGAACATTTAGTTTAGATATTTATCTTATTTATCCTTTATAAGATTTTATCTATGTGAAAATAGTCTATTTTTATAAGTTTAGTCATTTTATTCTTTAATAGAGATATTTTTGAATATTTAAACTAAAATGAACTATATAAAGGAAAGAGAGTAGTAATAGGATGCTTTAATAAATGATAAAGGCTTAATAATAATTAATATGATTTAAGCAATCATTTCTATTATTTTAGTATTTAGTTTAATTATTTATCTATTTTATATAATTAAACTTAAGTTATTCTATTATCTCTATTTATTCAAGTTACTAACTTAGACTTTCATATTTACTAAGACTGCTTATTTATAATTAGCTTAGGCAATAAGATTTTATTAATTGATATTCTTATAAGTTACTTTAACAAAATGAGATCCTTTTATTCCTTTAAATTCAGTTTTACCTTCTATAATACAGACAGCCATTCATACTTAGTAGTCAGGGATCAAATTTTAGACAGGACCAAAAGCTAAAAAAGGGTACGATTATTTGTTAATCAAAGCTAACGGATTCAAATATCAAGATGCAAGTTAATCTTAACAAATAAACTAGCCTTATAGAGATCGAAGAATCAGCAACTTCTGAGAAAGCAAAACTTTTGGATTCTTGGAGAGTATGGCCTCAAGATTGAAAATTAAAGCAATTAACGGAAGAGAATTAAAGAGAGTGGAACTTATGGCTTAGATTATCTCAAAACATAAAGTTTACCAAGATAGACATAGAAAGGATTGGACAGATTGAAAGGTTATTTTGATTCTTCAAATGGTAATAATGACTGCTCTTAGTTGAAAAAAATAATCTGATTCGCTAATCCCTATAACAAATAAGACTGAAAACTGCGTAATAGAATGTTCTATGAAGAAATAGTCTCTTAGAGAGAACTTCCAAAATTTGTTTGGATGAAATGTGAGGCAATAATAATTTTGGGACTTCTTTTAATCCCATTGACTGAGCTTGACATTCATGATGCAGCCAAAGAATTTCTAAGTATAGCTAAAACAAAAATCCTGTAGCTGAATCTTAGTTGGATTTAAAACTTGCATCTAGGACATAAAAAAAGAAGATCAAAAAATCAGTTTGAGCTGATTTTGTCTCTGTTTTATGTATTTCACTCGTTGTTCCTTCCAATTTTGATCTAACGTTTATGCTATGCATTATTTAGCTTAAATAAACCTTACCGATGAGAAAAATTGCTAAATTATTTACTAACAGAAGAACCAGAGGAAAGAAAACTATAATTTTAATTACAAATAGAAAGATCGAATCTATTTACAGCTATGAGTTGAGTTTCCATCAAGTGTGAAAAAAGCTTCTAATATAGATTGCTCAAATTCGAACTTCTATGAATGAAGAGAAAAGCGCAAGTACCAATACTGATTGCAGAACTTCTCGGTTTATCAGGTTTTCAAAAGCATCAGATGTCTTGGGGAAAATCAAGAGTGCTTAATTCTGCATCGTATAAAATAAGGATTGAAGGAATAAAAATTTTCTTACTCTGTTAAAAAAGAAGTTTAAAACAAATCTAATATGCAAGGAATAAATTGGTCAGGTAAAATAAGTATGAAATTAAAAGGAGGAATCGAAACTAGCAAGAGTGACCTTAGTAACTAGGAATGTTTCATCTAAAGTCTATCTATAATCTTCGGATTATAATTTAAAGAAAATTTATAGTCTCAATTAGACCTGAATGATCAGAAAGGATTTTCATTTAAGAGTGATAATCAGTGAGATTTAATTAGATTAGATTAAAACTGTTTAAATATTAGAAGCTAGAAATTTTAGTTCAAAGATCTAGGTAAACTCTTCTTAGGATTAATATATAAAAAACGTGATAGAATATTAGTACTACAAGAGAAATGTTAACAGACTTTAGATAAAGGACTAAAATAACCAGAAATAGTGGCAGATGAAGCTAAGGCTAAGACTTTCAATAAAAATAGCAACAAATCCGAAAGAAAATAATTAATAGTATAAAGTGATCCTAATTCAAAAACCTAATATTTTAAATTAATTGATATTTTAATTTGAACTTACTTAAAGAAACGAAATATAAATTAGATGAAAGAATTTCTTTAGTAATAATTTTTTGTACTATTCTTAAATCTTCTTAAATAATAGCTATTTTATTTTTAGACTTAAATTTATGAAAGCAAATAAAAATTAATAAAAGAATGTTAATAAAATTAGATAAAGAATTTGAGTACTTGATTTTTTAATTTATAAATGATTTGAACTAAATTTTACCTTATAAATAAAAAATTAGAATAATTAGATGCAATTATATTTATTTTAAAAGATTATAAAAATAAATAAGCAAACTAAGTAGATAATTAAAGTAATAAAATAGTTTAAAATTTATAATTAAATAATAATAGGATAAATTAAGTTTAGTTATTTTCGAGGATTTTCACCTCTTCATGCTGGACACCAGATTGCTCCAGTGTTAAAAATAAATTTTTAGATGTCTCTACTCCTCTCCTCCCATTACTCTTGTCATTTCCGGATCTAGCCTTATTTCTAATTAAATTTTCTCTTGTAAATGTATCCTTATTCATTTAAGTATAATCTATCTCTTATTTGTCTCTACTACATTTGATTTTTCTTCCTCTACTGTGCTTGTATGGTTCTTTATTTATTCCAGTACTACGTCTTGAAATTTTGGAATTCCTTGCAGCTTCTTCACAAGTGTTTTGTTTAATTTTAGTAGTAGCATTTCTTCACTACTTTTTATTTTTTAATCTTAGTGTTGGTCTTTTCGATCATCATTGGATCTTCCCTTTGTTCATCTAATTTCTTTTCAAGTATTTCCAGTCTAATACTCATATCAGATTGTTTCTGAAGCTAATTTTAGGATTAGCTACTCTGGTCTTAAGATATGTTTCAGAAAGCGCTTAGTTCTCTTTCTGAGTACATAAGTCTGGATTCTATTCCTTCCGCTAGATTGAGTTTTTC
This sequence comes from Loxodes magnus, assembly GCA_946699065.1. NCBI lineage: Eukaryota > Ciliophora > Karyorelictea > Loxodida > Loxodidae > Loxodes > Loxodes magnus. The sequence continues at coordinate 36,425 of CAMPDV010007779.1, forward strand.
CATCAGTTTCTCATTGTCCTTTCTCAGTTTCCTAACCTCTTCTTGGAGGTTTAGTACCTCTTTTATGAGCTGTTCCATGCTCATCTGGCCAGAAGGATTGAACTTTGAGACCTCCTGGTGCAGAGCAGACTTCATCTGCTTTCTGGGCTTCTCTTCTGAGGTTGGAGTTATCTCATGTGTTGTCTTCTGAGCTTGTTTCTGTTCCTCTTCAGGTTAAGAAAAAGGTTAGAATTAAGGGTAAGAAGACTATCCAAGAATGGATTCAGGTTTCCTGTCTAACTTTTTGGAGGTGTGTAGAAACCTCTTTTGAATCCTTCCATTTTAAAATTTATAATTACTAACTATAATTGATTTAGTATAATTAAAAATAAATTATTTATTTAAGCATAAAGCTCTTAATATATCTACAATAATTTATATATTTTAATAAAATTTAAAAATATAATAAAGCTTATTTCTTAATAGTAGAATCATTTAATTTAAATTACTAATTTTAAGTTTTTTATTTAGTTAAATACAGAATATTATGAAAAGTAAGCAACTTATTTTAGTCTTAAACTAAATGATATTGGTCTTAGTTTTTAAACAGAGTAAATTAATTTTAATTTTAAGAATGAATAAGCTTTAACTATATAAAATAATCTAGGTTGCTCTATTAGTTTTACTATATTATTATTTTATATTTTACTTATTTAATTTATAATCTCATAAATTATGTTCTTATAAATAATATCTACATTTTAAATTTAGTAACCAGTATAGTAATATTCTAAAATATCTTTTGATGTTTAGAATCATTAATTTCATTTAACATTTATTACATAAATAGAAATTTAAAATTACCAAAAATATTAAAAAGCCATATAGATTTATTTTAAATAGCTTTAGAATTATCTTATGCTTAATTATAAAAGATATTTATAAGGCTCCTTATTTTATTTAAATAATAGTTTTAAAAATACTAAAGCTATAAGATATAAATGTATTTAATCTAAATAAATAGATTTAAATTAGCTAATTACAATTACTACCATTATTTAATAGCTTTCTATATTTTTAGTCTAAAATATTATATTAAATTACTAAGATTAATTGCTATTTTATTCATTCAATAGTAATTCAAATGTTTTTACATATCCTTTAGTGGAGATCGTGAATGGTTGCTAGTTTTAAAGCAAGGAGTATAAATTTTAAAATAAACAGCTACAAATTAAAATATGAAATTAGATAATAATTGATAAACATTATTATTTAATAATTCTATATTCTTTTCTATTTTATAGTTTATGGTTAATTTTATAATAATAATAGGATAAATAAGTTAAGCAATTATTGAGGATCTTCACCTCTTTATGTTGGACACCAGATTACTCCGGTATTAAAAATAAAGTTTTATAAACCTCTACTCCTCTCTCCTCCCATTACTCTTGTTATTTCCAATTCTATCTTTTTTTCTAATCAAATTTTCTCTTGTAGATCCTAATTTATTTAAGTACAATTTCTCTCTTATTTGTCTCTACTGCATTTTTTTTCTTCCTCTACTGTGCTTGTATTCTTCTTTATTTATTCCTATACTACGTCTTGAAATTTTGGAATTTCTTGCAGCTTCTTCACAAGTGTTTTGTTTAATTTTAGTAGTAGCATTTCTTCACTACTTTTTATTTTTTAATCTTAGTGTTGGTCTTTTCGATCATCATTGGATCTTCCCTTTGTTTGTCTAACTTCTTTTCTAATTTTTCCAGCCTATTACTAGAATCAGATTTTTTCTGAAGTTAATTTTAGGATTAGTTACTCTGGTCTTAGGAAATGTTTCAGAAAGCACCTAGTTCTCTTTCTGAGTACATAAGTCTGGATTTTATTCCTTTCGCTAGGCTGAGTTGTTCCATCAGCTTCTCATTGTCCTTTCTCAGTTTCTTTACCTTTTCCTAGAGGTTCAGCACCACTTTGATAAGCTACTCCATGCTCATTTGGCCAGAAGAATTAAATTCTGACACCTCCTGGTGAAGAGCAGTCTTCATCTGTTTCCTTGGCTTTTCCTCCGATGTAGGACTTATTACGTTAGTCGCTTTCTAGGATTTCTTCTGCCCGTCATTCTGCTTGAATTCCAGGTTGTTAAAATTAAGAAAAAGGTTGAGGTTAAGAAAAAGACGACTGGTCAAGATTAAACTCAGGTTTCCTCTCCAACTTTTTGGAGGTGATTTAGAAACTTAATTTGAATCTTTCCATATTTTTAATGGTTTAATTTAATTAAATTGGTTATTGATTTAAATTAAAAAGCTTAATAATTACATTTTATTTTAGTATTCAATAAATTTAATAAACTTAAAATAATAAAAATTAGCTCAAATAAACTTCTTTATTCAATGCTTAAATAGAATATAAATAATTAAAACCAAAATATTTTAAAATATAATCTAAGTTTATGCCAATATGCAGAAATCATTCTTGTTAATAATACTGATAAAATAAAAAATAAACTATATATTTTCCTTTAAAAATGTACTCTTTTAATATTACTTAAGAATGTTCCCTTAAAGTGTTAAATTTCTTTATTTTTTATATTCAATACCTTAGATTTAAAAAATCCATTTTTCTAAAAAAAACTTTTTTTCTATTTGCAAATCCTTTTCTTATTATTTTTCGAATATCAGAAAATCTGTCTAGCTATAGTAATACTCATGATTTTGCTTATCTGTCCACCATGTGAATTTCGTTGTCATCATCAAAATCCTGCTTTTTTCGTTTAATTCCTCATGGTTTTGAACAAGATTATCGACTTATTTTTCCAGATCTTAAGTCTTGCCGATAAGGATTAATATTATTATAAGCCATTTCTTCCTTAGTTATTCTATGGATTTGTTTATTTATAATGTCATCAAACTCATATAGAGATTAAATATCTTGCATTAGGTCTTGAATTCGCTGATTCTCTGCTTCTTTGTTAACTCCTTAGTGAGATTATCGAATGCTAATGCTTCATTGCCTGTTTCGGAGGAGTCATTAATGTCTAATTTTATGTGTTTTAAAAAGAAGTTTTTGCTATTAAAGAAAGCTTAAGCTAGAGAATTATTGTTTCTTTCTTTTCCCTCTTTTATTAGAAAGTGGTCAAAAAGCTTTTTTTGAAGACATCTTCCATTTTTTATGATATGGCTAAGAAATTGAAGAGTTAGATCACATTTTGAAATGTCTTTATTATAAGACATTAAATATAAAATGGCTTCTAAGAAATAACAGAACTTTGAACAAAACATTTAAACAGGAAAATTCTCTAAAAAATAAAAAAGCGAAATAATTACAATGAGTGAAAGTGAGAAATATGATTGATATGACGAACATTAACCACTTGGAAATCCAGAATTAAAAAAACTTCCTACACAAACTCAAATAGAAATATTATCTAAGTCATTAAAAGAGTTTATGTTTAAAAATAGATATCTCACTGATAAAGTAGAAAAATTAGAAAAACTAATAATGTCTTTACTTGAGAAACAATATTAATCATCATAAGAAATAGAAAACAAACTGGAACAAAGAATTCTTTAAATTTAATAATAAATTCAGGTAAAGCCATTTTCGTTTTAACAGAATTAATCAGATCCTATGGAAATAGAAAATGAAGCCTCAAATTAAAATAAACAGTAAAGGTTTATTTAAAATAAGTAGTAAATTTAAATTAAATAAGTGTTACAGGAATAATAGTTTAAAAGAAGAATAAAATGCTATGTGTGCAATAAATAACACCAATGAAAATACTGTTACTAACTAAGCGAAATTTAAAGAAAGAATAAATAAGATATTTTTAGAAAACTATTTAGGATATATCCAACATAAAGCGGAAACATTTATAGAAAAAAATTCTTTAACTCAAATCTTAATCCTTGGATAAATAATTAGGAACGCTAAGTGCAAGACCAAAACTATTCTGAATATTAAAGGATGGTGCACTAATGAAGTGCTACACCGCCTAACTAAGCCTAGTAGAAATTCAAGACAAACTAATAGAGACAAGCTGATAGAATAGGTCAGATGGCTGACTACTAAGGCTTTAACAAAGGTTTTTAACTTTTTAACTTTTTTATAAAGTTCTATTTAAGGAATTTGTAGGCTAGTTACTTTTAGAAAATTAAAAAGGAGATAGTTTTATGGGATTGGAGTAACATAAAAATAAGTAAACTTTCTAAAGTAGGTAAGTTATTAAAATTATTATACTAGGAGTTATTAAAAAAGATTAAAAATATTTAAACTTAAAATTGATTGATAAATAAATTTCTCACTAGAAAATTGTAAAAAGAATTCTTAAATATGTTAGCATGAAGTATAAAAGAGAGAGTGTTTAAAAAATGTATTTAAACATAATTTGCATTATAATTTACATTGTAATTATGCTAAAATTGTCAAAATATCTAAACTATTATATCTATTTTATTTATCACAAACAAAAATTATTTATTTAAGTGTCTATTTAATTGTTAAAAGCGTGCAATATAGTATTTAAATTAAAATAGTTTTAAATATAATACTTGCGCTAGAGTTTCACTTATTATAATAATTAATAATTGAAACTAATTAATTAACTTATGCAGATAAATTATTTTATTATAGTTATAAATTTATTAAAACTTTGTAATTTAAACTTTTAGAAATTAAATATATCTAATTTGAGAATCTTTTTTAATTTAAAAATTAAAGAAAATATTTAAATAATGTACTTCTAGCCTTATAAATGCTTTTTAATCTTTTTGTAAAACTTAATTTCTTATTTTTAATAGAGGGAACATAATTAAGTCTTTAATTCAATAATGGAGTAATGTAAGGTAGTTCACATTACCAGAATTAGTCTTGTTATACTATGATATTATAAATTGATACTTAGAAAGCAAAGCTAATATATTTGGATTTAAATCCAATAACTTTGATAACAGCATTGCATCTAGAGGATGTTCAGATTACTTAATCCTACAATCTAAATTGGAAATAAGTATGTAGAATCTAATAAACGAAACAAGTAGAGTTTATAGATATGCTTTAATATAAATATTATAAAATGTTATTCTATATAATTTTTAAAAAGAAAGATAAATAAACTAGAATTATAGATTAAGAATAAGCCAATCATTTAAAAACAATAAGTCGCTATTCAGGAATATTATTGCATTAAAAAAATAATCTAATTATTCACTGTGAGGAAGCAGGGCTGAAATGTTTAGCTGCAGTAAATAAGGCTTTATATTAATTGATAAGATATAAAAACTTGATACCTTAACATTTTAAAAATCTATCGACTTTTTACTTTAACAAAAATAGAATATGAAGGAGATTTAGTACCTTAAACTGCTTAAAAAGGTATCACTTCAATATTAAATAAAATTGATTCAAGTATGAGATTCGTATCAAGAAAAGCTTTTTAACCAGAATCAAGACCTTTCAATGAATCACGTTATGTAGATTTAAAGTGACTTCCTTTCAAGCATATTATTGCTTTAAGGTTTTCAAATTCTTTTATAAAATTAGAAAAGAAAGTTTGAAAAAAATTAGTTCGACAATAGAAAGATTATTAGAAATAACTGAAAAGAAGACCACTAATACTATAATGACGTGACGAAGATGGCCCAATTTTATAATATTGATTTATGTGACAAAAATATAAACAAAATCTAAAAATATTTTCCAAATATGTTAATAACTAAATAAAAGCTAGATTTTATAGAGATTAGATTCAAAGAATTAACAGAAGGAGTACAGCTAATATTTTTAACTAATAATTACGGAATTAAACTTATTTTCAAGAAATAAAATATTCAAAATTTAATAAGCATTACACAGGAGAAATTAATAGCTTATATAAAGCAAGAACTTTTCTTACAATTTTTGGGAAGATTTATAAGACTGCCATTTCCCTATCGACAATTCAAAATGTAAATATTGAGAATATGACACACTTAAACATATTATGATATGTATGTATTATTAACACTTGAGAGCATGTTTTTGATAGAAGGTTGGGAATCATGATATTAGAAGAATGATAATTTTTGATAAGATATATATCAATTGGTACTCTAGAAAATAATTAGAATATTTAAATCTTTAGATTAAAAATTTTCATAGAAAGCTTCTATTTTTAGAATTTAATTTTTGGATGCATTAGAAGAGATCAGAAAAGTAAAAATGTAGTCAAAAAGACTGGAGAAGAAAGATTGCTGAGCTGTGTTTTTTTATAGACTTGAAATATCTTTGATTGAAAGAAGTAATTCTATGAGATAAAGATATCCATATACTCTTAAAGTTAAAATTAATTAATTAATTGAAATAATGAAATTAGATAAACATATTTTCTTTAGGGAATTTATAATTAAAAAATTATAATTGACATAATAATTTAGAATCTGAATTTAAATATTTGTTTAATGCTATATTTTATAAAGGCTTTATTTTAAAATTTTGCTGTTTTTAGTTAAATATTTTATTATTCTTAATAAATGAACATAGATATATCTTCTAAATAGTCATTTTATAATCAATTTATATTCTGAGATTTAAAGTTTCTTTAAGCTAACATCAAATTTTTTATGAATGCTAAAATATTTTAGTAGTTTAGATTTTAAAAGCTTCAGATTATTAATTTAAGAAAATTTGTAATATTAAAAATACTTGGAGAAATGAAGAGTAACAAAGCATCGAAAAATTAGCAAAGAAAGGTTAGAAAATAAGCAAGGAGAGAAGAAAATAATATAAGTCACTGGAATCTACTTAATGTTTCAAGGAAAACGACTAAAAAGAAAGAACTTCAATAATAGAACATAAAAATTATTTTGTATCCTATTCTGAATAATATGACAAATGAAGAAAACTCTCAACAATCAGAATGAAGTAATTTACATTCTTTCTTATAAAATAAGAGAACTTATAACACATATTGAGCAATTGCCTTAGAAATTATTTGTTTGCGGAAATAACGAGTATAAAAGAAAATCTTAGCAAGAGATCAACTGTGAAGTTAATCCTAAGATAATTAAATTTAGGAATATCCAATTATCACTGAAGAAACTAAGACTGATAAAATGCTTAATCAAATGAATAATTAAATAGAAATTTAAAGAATTTAGATAACTAGAAAATTGGAAAATTTGAAAATTTGAAAATTTGAAAACTTAATTATTCCGAAGTAGAAACAGAAATATAAGTAAAGAGGTGCTGATATTACAATTCTACTCAACATTAATAAAGGCATTGAAATTGGTTACAAAAGACTTAAATGCAAGAGAACTAAAAAACCTGAAGAAAACTGACAAGACTTTTTATAAATAACATGAAGTTTACAAAAAAATGATTGAATACAGAGCAGACCTCAGTGAGGTAGAGAAAGTGGTAATCATCCACATAAAAAAATAATCGAAGAATTCAACCTCAATAAAAAATATATAATTTAAATTGGTTAAAATTTCAAGGAAAGCAAGCATTTATTAAACCTTTAATTGATAATACAAATATTACAAAAACTTATAATTGGGTTAAATTTCTATAAACTAGTTAATACATAAATTTTTAAAAGAGGACTTTATTGATAAAAGTTTAATTATTTTTAATTTTAGTGAATTAAATAAAAAATATAATTGTATAATAAATTTAGATAAATCATAAATTATATGCTAATTAGAATATAAGCAACAAATAATTTTTTATATTATGATATTTATTTTTACCCAATATAACTTAATTTAATTATTTTTCGTATATTTTCGTATTTTTTGTATATTTTGTTAAGTATAAAAAATTAGTTTAATTAAATTTAAAAAATGGAAGGCTTCAAATCAGGTTTTTACGCCACCTCCAAGAAGGGGAGGAAACAAAAACCACTCTCAGCCAGTCTTCTTTTACTTAACCTTAACCTTTTTCTTAATAATCTGGAACATAAACCCAAGAAGAACAGAAGTAATTAAAGAAAGTCATCCATGCAATAATTCCAACCTCTTAAGAGAAGCCAAAGAAGCAGAAGAAGTCTGCTCTTCACTAGGAGGTCTTGGAGTTCAACCCTTCTAGCTAGATGAGTATGGAATAGCTCATCAAAGTGGTGTTAAACCTCCAGAAAGAGGTCAGGAAGCTGAAAAAGGAAAATAACAAGCTAATGGAGAATCTGAACAAGGAAGTGGAAATCGAGTCAAGACTCATGTCCCAGGAAGAGATCTAAATGCTTTCTGAAGCACTCCATAAGATCAAAAAAAACCAATTTAAAGCTAGCAATAGAAACAGATCTAAATTGGAAATAGAATAGAGAAAATAGAAGTAAGCTAGCAAAATTTACAACTTCAAATGGAGATAAGAGAGCAAAAAAGCGACCCAATGTTGATTGAAGAAGAAATTATCAGAAAGCCTTAAAGAAAATAGAGGTAAAAAAAGATCAGAAAAAATGCTTTTGTTGTGGAAGCTTGTGACATTTACATCGGAAATGTAAGAAATTCTAGCAGAAAAAACTGAACTTTTGGATTCAAACAAGAAGCAAGATTAACCGAATGTATTGCAGGCCAAGTGGAGAAATTTATAAAATCAAGAAAGTTGCGATAAAACAAGAACAGGAAGGGAGAGGAAGATAAGCTTGGAAAATCCCGAGTTCCCAATCGAGCTAAAATTGGCGAGGTCAAACATTTTTATTTAACAGCAGGGAGCACGAACTGTCTTCTGGACGGGGTTGAAATACCTCAAAATGAAAAACTTAAATTTATATATTATTATAATTTTATCAATATATTAATTTATTATAGATAATGAAATATTTAGTATTTCTATTTTGTAAATAATATCTAATGCACTATACTTATAAATGATATATTAACCTAAATTAATAATAAAGATTGTCTTAACTTTAATAAAAATAATCTAATTAGTAGATTATTTTAAAATTAATTTATTAATTTTATTATTAAATTAAAAAGAAGGTAGATTATATATATCTTTAAAATTAAATACAAATAAATAAATTAAGCACATTAAAGATATAACTGTAGAGAACAATATTTTATTTATAAAAAATTAAAATTATACTAGCTGTATATTAGTAGGCTTTTTAAGTTTAATTATCATCTCTTAGAAACAAATTAATTGTAATACCAAGTCCTTAAGGATATAATGGTCATAACTACTTATCTCAAATAAAAGATAAGTTTTAATAAATTTAGTTTGAATTAATAAATTAATATTTTAAATAATCTTAACTTTTTAATACTTGTATCCTTAAAATAAGTTAAATACATTTTTTAAATTAAACACTAAAAATTTAAAATATTTATAGATTAAAAATTTGGAAAAAGAGTAAATAAAAATAATTTTTGCGCTAAAATAAATATATCATTTTATAATTATTATAATTAAATTAAAGGTATAAAAAATATATGGTAGAACCAAGATTTTCAACTGTTTTATTATATCTCCAATCCTTAGGGAAAGCTCCTGATTTATCTAAGATCTTAAAGTAAACATATCTGGAAATTATCCGGCTATGATAGGAACTTGAAGTATGTGATCATGGAGTATTCATTCAAAGAGCATGGTAGTCCCTGTTTACAGAAAATAATCAGCTGAATATCCCTGATATTTTTTTTAAGAATCCATTTAGAGATTGTAGCGCAGTGAGAATTATGTTAGTCTCAAAATATATAAATTAAGAATTAATTAATTAATAAAATAAAGATCTTTTAAATAGATTTTATACTCTTTATTTGCTATTATTATAAAATTATTTTAATAAATTATTTTTCTATTTAAAACTATTTAACCTTCTAGTCATAGAAAGAAAACAACAATAAAAAAATGTTGCTTAAAAAACTTTTAAATTTAATTTTTCTAACAAATTTAGATTGTTTAGCAGTGAAAATATAGGTCTCCACTTAAAAGAAGCTTTAAAGTTTAAATTTCCTTGCAGGATTCTAGTCTTAAGATTTTTGAATCTTGCTCCTCTTGTCTTTCTTCTTACACCTTATTTAGATCTAATTTCTTCTCCAAGTTTTTCCGGTTCGATATTCAATTTTTTCATGTAAACTTCCCCATTTTCTCTACATCAAATTTAGTTTTTCTTTCTCCTTATTAAAAGTCGGACTCACCTCTTCCAAGATTTCTCCTTAATTTTCTGGAAAACTGCATGTTGTCTTCATAGGTATTATTAGTTCTTTCAATAATAACATTGTTTTCTCACCTTAGGTATTGCTGCATTTCCATCTTATCGGAATTTAGATTCTACTCCAGTGGATTCTACTGGCTCTGGAGGTTTCTCTGGCTTTACAATATATTTTCGATATGCTGACTTTAATCTTGAATCTTTTGCACTTAGGAGTTCGTCTAACTGAATTAAAATAACTAGAAATTCCAAAAAGGTCAAGTTCCCTCTCCTAATTGTCATCCTGAGGTCTAGGGTATCTTGCAATTCATGCTGGATTTGTTCGGCTAGTTCTCGTTCCCCCTTTGAAGAACTTCTCCATGCTCATCTGGCCAGAAGGATTAAGTTCAGAAACCTTCCGATGTAGGGCAGACTTCAGCTGCTTCCTAGGTTTTTCTTCCGACATAGGTGTTTCCGCATATATTATTTTCTGGACTTACTTTCGTTCCTCGTAGTTGGCTCGTCTACCAGATTATTAAAGTTATTAAGAAAATGTTAGGATTGTTGAGAAGACTAATGTCGAGAAGTAGCTTCTGGTTTTTCTCCTATTAATAGGAAGTGGTGTAGAAACCCTTTTTTGTAGCTTTATTCGATTTTTTGAATTCGTTTTAAATTAAAATATTATTTAATTTTATAAAATTATTTATTTTATCTGTCAGTGGATTTATATTAATATCAATCACATTTAAAACAAGGCACATATGATATTAATTTTTTAAAGAATAAGACCAAGCTCTGTCTAATTGAATTTGCTCAATAATAATCTATTATTGAGACATTTACGTGATTGAACCAACAAGTGATTATATAGGGTTTAATTTAAACTGTTTTTCATCTCTCTTTTGGTTTTAGTAAATTTTAGTAATAAAATAGCTAATATAAGTATTTTATTAATTTAACCTAAAGTAATTTTAATTTAGCTTCTTAAACTTAAATTTAATAAATATTTCTATAATTTCTTATGTTTTTGAGATTTAAGAAGATGAAGAGTTTATTAAAATATAAAATAAACTAGACAGTAATATTAGTTTATATTTATGTCTAAATAAAGGTTAAAATATAGAAAAAGAAAAAAAGAAATGAAAGTGAAAATTATTTAATTTGATATTAATTTCTAAACTAGCATCTTCTTAATACTATTTATTAAAATAATTAATTAAATATGAATATAATTTTAATTTTATTTTTCAAGAATAAAATTAATAATTTCAGATTTATAAATTAATTTGTGAACTATGTTAACAATAATTAATTTCCACTTAAAACTCGATTAAAGTTTGCATTTTTATTTAAAAATAAGATAATTTTAAATAGAATATATTTACCAAATTAGCATCTTTTTAATTTAATTCCTTTTACAAACTAAATTTTTAATACATTCATATATTATTATTTAAAGCTTTTAATTTAAATTATTTTATTAGCAAAATAATAAAATTCTTTTATTTAAGATTATATTTTATTTTAGTTTAAAGTATACAAATCATAAATCATTTTTACCTTTTTATCTTACTTCATTTATTTTAATTTTATTATAGTTAAATTATATCTTAGAGAAAAATTTTATTTATAGCTTATAGGATTTTAATGTATTTTTGGATTATTTAAAATTATAATATTTTATAAAACTTATTAAAAAAGATTATAGTTTTGTTTTCTACTTTTTGATATTATCCTTTAAACTTTTAATCTACTTTATATTTTATTTATATTAAGTATTTTAACTTAACTTGTTTCTAGTCTTTTTGTTCTTATAATATTTATTAAACTTATTTAATTAATAAATTTCATAATAATGCAAAAATGCTAGATTAAATATATTCTTAAAATTATTAGATTTTTAAGAAATATAAATATTTTAAATATAAAAAGTCATAATACAATTAAAATTATAACATTGTTGATAAGGAAATTGTTTAATCTCAATTATATTTCCTTTTTATGTGCAGGGATACAATATTTAATACTCCCATTCTGCTACATAAGTATTATAGTTCCTCCGTTTATCTATTACTGTCTTAGTTCCGAAGTTGCTTTTGCAAGCAGTGGACCTCACCGCATTAAGACACTCCTATCCTCTATCAGAGCCATAGAATCTCAATGAGAATTTTTCCTTTCACTCCTGACTAAATTAAATATTTCCCGCTATTTCTGTTTCCTAACTATATAACTCTTACTTAGAAATCAGTGGGAATTGGATCTACGGACAGAATTGAGAACCTTCCACTTCCGTTGCTGCAACTCGTCCTCTGATATGAGGCATAAACTTTCTCAAGGTCCAAAAATTCTTGGATATGCTTGATAGGAATTAAGAGTAGCCACACGCTCAATATTTTCCCCAATATCTTTCAGCTTTCTTCAAAATGTCGATCGGAAAACTCCTAGAATCTCAAGGGCTTGGGAAATCGTTATGCTCAAGTTAAGTTTACTCCCAATTCCTTAGTTCCGGTCAACGACTGTGTTGTAGATCTTACTAAAAATCTGATATCCTTCAAGGAATATTATTTGGATATTAAAATATATAAACATTAAATTCTTAAAAATGTTATGAAAGCAATTCATATTTTAAACATCTTTAAGTTATTTCTTTAAAATTATTATATATATAGTTTAAATAGGATGGAAATCCCTTTCATTCAGATACTGCTTTGAGGTCCATCAAGGCAACTAAAAATTAGCACGGACGGAGGATAAATAGTAGAAAGAGAAACCAATAACAAAAGATTCCTAGAAAGTAGATTTGACAAGCTGGAGAACCCTTAATACCAGGAGAAAACCTTTTTCATCATAGGTCGTGGAAAAGATGTATCCATAATCACATATTGCATCTTAGGCTTTGGAAGGTTAAATTACATGTTTGCACTACAGGAAGAGAAAGCAAGGATAGAGAGACTTATTAAATTTTATTTTTCTACATTAAATAAATTAATTTAAAGAGCTGCACACCAACGAGAGTGCTACGCAAACTATAATCCAATTTATTTATTTAAATAAAATGCTAAATCAGATTCCTGATAATTTTAATAATACATTTGACTATTAAAAAAGGATAATCGCAATTAATTTAAGTGTTGTAAATAATTGATTTTAATTTATGTTTTATAGATTATTTAATACTGATAAATGTTTATTATATTTTTAATAGCTTAAAAATAAAATTTCTTTGTTTCTTAACTTTACTAGAAATGAAAACAATTATTAATATTTAAGGATATTATAAAGTTTCAGTTAAAATAATTCTTAATTTATAATTCTATTTTGCTACTATCACTCATATAATAAAATGATTATACTTTTCCTTTATTAAATAATTTTTTGATATTAAAGACTATCTCTTAAAAGATAAATTATTTATTTTTGTTAATCCCTTAAATTAAAAGTTAAATATGCAAATTAATCATAAACTTACAAAAATAAAAACATAATAAAATTTATTTTTTAATATAAAAGTTAATTTATTAAATAATTAATATATACTTATATTATTATAAATTAACACTTCTTATCATTTTAAATATATATCTTCTTTAAAAATAAACAACAATTAGTCAATTAAATCACACTTTACTTAAAGATTCAGCAATAAGTAACTATATTCTAAAAACTAACTTAGTTTTATAGAAATCACTTAAGAAATTAAAAAAATCCCATATTATAAATATATTTCTATATTCTTTAAGTGGATAAGATTAATCATAATATTTCATTATAATTTTATAATTTATTTATTTCCTCAATTTAAAATTTAATTTAATTCTAATTTAATTTAAAATTTAATAAAATGTCACCAGAACATTGTCAAAAGAACATAATCTTAAAAGAATTCTATAAACAATCAAATCAACAGCATCTAACATTCTATTCCCTCAAAATCATTTTCTTAATGATTTGCTTACAGTTTCAACCTGTCCTGTCTTCTGGATCGTGTTTGCATAACTCATTTACACTATTTTATGATAATACGACATGTTTAAGCTTTTGTCCTGGAGTAGAAGGGTATAAAAGTATTTCTGATGAAAACTTTATCTAATACTGTATGTGTGAAGTTGGCTTCTTTTGAAAAAATATTACTAAAACCTGTGAGAAATGCCCAATTGAAAATTGCGAATAATGTGAATTTGCGGAAGAAAATTAAAAATATGCTGTTTAATGTACTAAATGCTTAAATCCTTATTTCTTGTATAGTTACTAGGAAACTAAGTGTCTAGTGAGTTGTCCTAGTTATTTATAAGCTGATTAATAATAAAAGACTTGTAAATGCTTAGAATTATAGTTTTACAATGTATTTAAATAAAAATGTGAAGATTGTGTAAGTTGAAATTAAAATTGCTAAAAATGTTATTTTGATTTAAATTTAAATTTTAATTGCTATGAAAGTTATAATTATTAGTTAAAATTAACTTTTAATTAAATTTAAATACTTGAATTTGCTTGTCCAGTAAATTATGTTTAATGGGGTATTTAAGGGAATTGCTTTTTTTGCGGTTACGAATGTAATCTTTATCCTGAATGCATATTAGGAAAAAATTGTTTTTGTTCTTAAGATTTGATTAATTATAATAATGGAGGTTATTTTACTTGTGATAAATATTGCTATTATTTATAATCTTATAACTATGAAGGATTTTTATTTTGTCATGAAGAATATCTAGATATTTATGATTATTCATAATCAATTAATTGCTAAAGCTTTTTAATAAATGTTGATAACTAATGTGTATGTCCTAATGATATTGAAGTTAAAGCAGATACATAATGCTATCAGAAATGTGAAGTTGGTTAGTTTTATGATAAAAGCTAAGATTAATGTCATTAATGTTCTAATTATCTTTAAAATTGTATTAAATGCTGAAATTATAATTTCTGCTAAGAATGTGATTAGACATCTAATGCTGTACTTCGTAATGGTAAATGTGTATGTGGTTAAGGATATGCTTATAACTGATAACATAAATGTATAGTATAATGTAGTGATAACTGTGAATTATGTGAAAGTAATGAATGTTATTTATGTTAAGATGGATATTTTCTCATATAATAGAAATGCTAAGCTTGTAGTGTAAAAGTATAGAATTGTGATAAATGTACTTAAGATGGAAGTTAATGTATGAAATGTAAAAAAGGATTTAAATTAACTAATGGAAATGAATGTAAAGAAAATTGTATTTCTAGTGAATGAGATGAAGATAAAGGTTCTATTTGCTAGTAATGTTAATATAAATGAAATAATTGTATAGAATGTAATTAAAACTAATGCTTAAAATGTTAAGAAAACTATTACTTATTAGAAAACTATATTTGTACTTAAGTTTGTGATAAACCAGCATTAATATCAGAAGTAAATAAGGCTAAATATTGTAACTGCTAAGATAATTATTTCTTTTCATAACGTACACTTACATGCATTAAATGTAATATTCAGTTTTGTAAAAAGTGTAAACAAGTTATTTATTAAGAGTTTGAAGCTAGTCATTTATAAATAAAATGTGAATTATGTATGCATGGCTATTTTTTATAAGGATTCTAACTATAAGAATGTGTAAGTCAATGTAAATCACCATTTATAGCAAATCCTTAAACAAATTTATGTTAATGTCCTTAAAACTAATTTTGAGATAATAATTAATAATCTTGTATAGATTGTTAGATTTATAATCCAAACTGTGTTGAGTGTCATTTAGAATGAGAAAATAAATGGAAAATAAAGTGTGATAAATGTAAATCTGATTCATATTTATGAAACAACGAATAATGCTTTTAAGGAAGATGTCCTTTTAATTATTACTAAGATGAAGTTAATAGAATTTGTATAGAATGTGGATAAAACTGTGATTTACATGAATAATGCATACTTGGGTAAAACTGCTTTTGTTAAGGAAATCTAAAAAATTGATATGATTAAGATTATTAAATATGAAGATGTGTAAATGAATGTCCTTATTAAACTACTAAAGTGCTTACAAAGTACTAAATTGATATATGCTTAAATAAAAATAAACTATTGATTGAAGATATTCTACAAGAAACTCAAAATTGTAATAATTTGAGTCAAGAATTAAACTTATGTAAATGCTAGAGTTATACTGAATATTATAGTAATGAAACATAAAGCTGCATGTAATGTAATAACGGTAATTAATATTGAATTTAAGGTGGATGTGCTAGTACTTTTATAGAAAATTGTGAATTTCAATAATCTTTATTAAACTGTTAAAGTTGTGATCAAAATGCTGTTATTTGAGATGGTTAATGTATTTGCGAATATTATAATGATATACTTTTCAGTCAGAATTGAAGAAATTATAAATATGAATGCATTTTTGATTAAAAATATATTCCAAATTGTATAAAATACAGTTAAGATTTGTAGAAATGTGATTTATGTTAAGTATCATATTTCTTATAGAGTTAATCATCTTGCATTTAATGCTAAAATAAAATTTAAGATTGCGAATTTTGTGATTATACAGGATAATATTGCCTTAAATGCTAATATTCTTTTAAACTATCAGGAAATTATCAATGCTTAGTATAATGTAATAAAGATGAATATGATTTTGATTAAGATGGAATATGTTAACCTTGCTATGTTAAATGATCAAGATGTTAAGAATGCAATGATTTAAAATGCCTTACTTGTATGGAATCCTTTGAAGCTATAGAAGATTGAGGTGAATGTATTGAAAAATGTCCTGATAGTTAAGGTAGAAATTTATAAAATATGAGTTGCTAAGATTGTAGTTCCTTATTTAATAATTGCTAAAATTGTAATTCATATTAATGTCTTTAATGCTAGTAAGACTGATATTTAAATTATATAAATGAGTGTTAAAGTGGTTGCTTTGATTATTTTAATTAAGAAATATAAGAAGAGGCAAATATTGCAAAATGTAGATGTAAGTAAGGATTTTATTTTTGCCATATAACTAAATAATGTATAAAATGTAATATTGAAGATTGTATAAATTGTATTCAAATTATAGAAAATACTTTAGTTTACATATAATGCTTAAATTGCTCATAAGGGAATGCTTTAGGTTAATATAGATAAAATTGTTCTTTTTCAAATATCTAAAACATAATAATTACTGAAGATCATTATTAGTGTGCAGATAAATTATTTTGAGATGATTCAATTTAAGATTGCTTAGAATGTCCTTTATCCTGCTCTAAATGTCATTTAAATCTTTCAAAATAGAAATTATTATGTGATGCTTGTGAACCTAGATATCAACTTTTTAATAAAGAGTAATGCATATTTATTAACTTAAATCATTTAGATTATTATGGAGTTTATAATAGTGAATCAGTACTTTTTTGTGGAGAATAATGTAATCTCTATGATAAAGAATAATGTTAGATAGCATAATATTGTTTATGTACAGGAAAGTATAAAACTAAATTAGTTAATGATATTTGATAATGTGTTGAAAATTGTTCTTCAAATGAAGTAGAAACTTTAGATTATAGAGGTTATACAGTTTGTGTTCCAACAGATAAATTTCTTTATATTTATGATCCTATAAGTATAGTAAAAGATTGTCAGTCACCTTTAAAGGGTGCTAATAACTAATGTACTTGTGAAGATTAATAAATATAATTTTTAAATAATTAATGCTTAAATATTACTTAAATAATTTCCATGTATTCCTTAGATAAATTTTGGTTTTGTCCAGAGAGATTATTTTCATGTCTATATTGCTATTATAACTAATAATGCTTAATTTGCTTAGAAAATAGTACCTTGATTAATGGTTAATGCTAATGTAATGAAGGTTTTGTTAAAAATTATTACTTAAAATGTGAATAATGTAATGTCTCTAACTGTGAAGTATGTACTAACTGATTATGTAATTTATGTATTTAAGGTTATTTTTTAACTTAATCTAATACATGTGATAAATGCTATAATAAAATATAAAATTGTAAAAGTTGTTCCTTTGATGGGGCCTAATGCTTATAATGCTAAGAAGATTTTGTTTTATCTAGAAATATTTGCTAATAAAATTATTCAAACTATGAGTTTTTAGATGATCAGAAATAAATTTGTTATCCTTGCTATTATAAATGATTTTAATGTAAAGAATGTAATTAACTTTAATGTATTTAATGTTTTGATTATTTTGAGTTATCTAATATATCAAATGAATGTGAAAGAACTTCATGTAGTTAAGGATAAATAGATTTATAATAAAATGGAGTATGTCTTAACTGTAGTGAAGCAATCAAAGATTGTAACTAATGCTCTTAATTACTACTTCAGTGTAATGAATGTAAAGAAGGAACTATTTATAATTCAGAAAGATAAGCATGTGATTGCTGCATATTTGGAGCTTCTTGTGAAAGTTGTGATTAAAATTAATGCTTAACATAATTTTAAAATGAAGAATTGATAAATGAATAATGCGATTTTCAATAATAAAATAATGAAACTTGTGATAAAAATACTTAATGCATTGAATGTAAAGAGGGATTTACTTTATAAGTTTAAGAATGTTATCAAAATGATAAAACTTAAAATCATAATTATACTTTAATGTGCTAAAAATGCTTTTATCGTAACTGTACTTCATGTGATACTTAATCTTAATGTAATAAGAATAATGAAATCTATATTTGAAACAATGAAAAGTGTACTTAAAATTAATAAATTTAAGAACATGAAGAAGATGACTTAAGTCCTTCTCTTTCTGAAAAAGAAAGATAATATATTAAAAATGTAGATGCAGCATAAAAAGGTATACTAAGTTCAGCTCTTGGCTTATTTTCAGTTATAGTAATAATTTAGTCAGGAGGTACTTCTGGATTTACATTATTTTGAATAATCATGTTTTTAGATGAATTAATATCTTTGAATGGATTAATTAGTTTACAATTTCCAGAAAATTTAAAAAATTTCTTTCAATAAAAGTAAGCTGGTCTGTTTAACATAGACTTAGGTATATAAGATAAACTTTTAACAGGAAAAATGAAAAATAAAATAGAAAATTAAAACTTTTCTATTTATAGTTTTAATGAAAACATTTTTATTTCTAATGTTTACTAAGAATTAAGTCAATTAATCATATTAGTCTTTATTTTTTCAACCTGTACTATCATTTCTAAAAAATGGAAATAAAATAGTTACTTCAAGAAAGTTCTGTCTCACTTTAAGTTAAACTCTTTCATTAGATATTATTTATTGAGCACAACATAAATATGACTAGGAATTTTATTTTAATTATAGAATTTATAATGCTATGATTGATATAGTTGCTTTAACTCCATTTTAGCCTTCATTTGTTTAGTAAGTTTTTTACTTTAGATCTCTTAAATTTCGTGTATTTTTTATGTTTTATACCAAAATTATAAAATGATCAAAATATTAAAGTAGAAAAATGAGGAAAAGCATAATTAAATATTAAGCAAGTATGGAACACTTTTTGAAGAGTTTAAAACAGATAATACTTACTAGATTCTTTTCTATAGTTTCTTTATAATAAGAAGACTAATCATTTGCTTAGTTATAGTGTTAGCTAAATCTTAACCTGAACTCTAAATAGTTACTTTTATGATTTTAAGTGCTCTTCAATTTATTTATTTGCTCAACTTCAACCCCTATAAATAGGTAATTGATAATATGGTAAATATAGTAAATGAGTTTGTTATTTTCTTTATATATTTGAATGATTTTTGCTTCTTAGCTTTTGAAAAGCAGCATAGAATGCTAATAACTTAGTAAATGTATGAAGAGACGGGTAGAAGTATCATTGTTTTATCAAGTACCATTTCTTTATTTAATTCTATTGTATTTTTGGCTGGTTTTGGTTATATTCTAATTAAAAGATGTAAGAATTATAAACAGAAATAGTAAAAAATTTAAGATGGAGAAGAAAATTTTAATAAGCTTGACTAAATTCTTTAATAGAATCAATCAAATAAAAAAGAAAAACTTGACTTAACTAAAAATGAAATTATAACCACTTAAAGGGATAAAAATGAAACTAAATCAGAATCATTTCTATAAATAATAGAAGAATAGAAAGATTAAAATTTATAAAGCTAACAGTAAGTTTTAAAATAATAACTAAATCTTTTAGAAGCTTAACAATAGAAATAAGATTAAACTTAGCCAAAATAATAAAATTGCCAAAAATATTTAATTAAATAAATATTTTTAGAACTACTAAAGGAATCAGAAAAGTAACAAATAGATATCTCAGAACTAAAGAAAGATATAAAAGCTAAAAAACTTAAAAATTATAAAAAAGCTTTAAATATTTCTCCTTTTTAAAAATTTAAACAATTTGTAAAAAAACATTTAACGAAGCTAGGTAAAAATAATATAGATCGTAAAAAAATAAAACACTTAACAAATTATTTTGATGAGCTATGCGATAAGATGAGAGAAGAGAATTGAAATACATAATTTTTTACTCATTTAATTTTTAAGATAATAAGTTGATATTTCTTAAAAAATAAGAAAATAAATATGTTTTTTAAATTATATAGTTTGTTAATATTCACTAGTTAGCCTAAATTATTATTATATATATTATATTTAATTTTTATGAATATAACTACTCTTTCTTATATAATATTCATTATTTCATATTAGATCTAAAATTATTTCTTTATATCCTTTTTAAATTTATATCTTTTTCTAGTAATATTTTCTATAATTTAATAACTTTCTTTTATATCCTTACATTAAAAATAAAATACACATATATTCTTTTTTAATTTTAATTCCTTGCCTTAATCTTTAAATATAAGTAATTCTTTGCATCTATGCTCAGCATAATTGTAAAATTTTAGTTTTTAACTATCTTTACTTTAAATTTACAATATATTTTTATTTAAACTAAAAGCTAATTTATATAAAGTTGCTTTTATCCATATTGCTTATGGTTTAAAAGCTAAATTCTACAGTCTTAATAATAATAATAAACTATAAAAGTTTCAAATAATTAAGTGCTTTTTAAGTAATTCCTTGTGAAGCATTCTAATTAATTTGTTAAACTTTGGAACTTAATTTTAGTATAGTTTTGACTTATGTAATTTAAGCTGCATAAAATTAATTTTTAATAGCTTTCCCTGTAACCATTTAGTAACCAATTCATTGCTTAAGAATATTCCTATATAATATCAATTGAATATGTGCTTGTATTCATCTAAATTATAACCAAATAATAGACTATGCTTAATTAGGTTGGAATATGATATAAGCAGAGTTTATTTAAAAAACTATAATAATATGTTATCAGCTTATAAATGGAAATTGTTCATTATTTTTCTATGCAAAGCTTCTAATAGCAAAAATATTTTTAGTTTCAATGATAGCATAATATAATTTATTTCTTGGCGTACCTTCATTTGATTTACTACATATTGGTTTATTGCTAGAAAATAGCTATCACCTCAAGCTTGATTAATCTTCACTTTCATGATTCTTGACGAATTTAAGATTGCTTTTCTTGATTTATTCCTATAGGTAATTCCCAAGCATTTTCTATTTAACTCTTTAATTGTTTTTTATAGCTTCTAGAGTTTTAAATTCCTTTGCAATCTATTCTTCTATGAGATTCTTCCTTAATTTAGCTCAAGAATGGGTAGTAACTAACTCCTATCTTAAAATTAAATTTTCAGATGTTCAAAATTCCAAAATATTATTCTGATCGTAAGTTCATTGATGAAGCTCACTAATAGTCTTTGTTAAATTTTTATTTTCCATCTAAAGAAGATAAAATTAATTTGTCACATCTTTCTTTGGGTTATTAGATTTAGTTGGAGAGATTCATCATTTCTTAGGTGCTTTTTATGATATAACATAATCCAATATGGATTAAAAGATCGTAGCTTTAAAATAGTTTCCTTATAATTTTTCTAATCTAAAATATATATGAAAGCCTGAATTTATTTATAGCTAAAGCATTTTATTTTATACAAAACTTTGTGTAATTGTTTATTAAACAAAAATGACTAATTTAAAAAGGTTTAACTAATACATTAAGTAATAAAATAGATATAGTTTATGTGGTTTTATAGTATTATATTAGGAATTAATTAAAGTTGTTTATAATTATCTAAATCTTATCTATTAAACTTATTTATTATTTATTTCTATAAAATATTAGTTTTAATATTTTAAACCAAAAATTGTAATAGCTTCTTGAGTATGGCATTTAGTTTAATTTTATAAATGAATGAATAAAAATAAAGTTTAACTTATTATCTTCTATAGCTTTCTTCTTTATTTTACTTTTATTTACATAAGAAACTAAATACTTAAACTCTTCTTTTACTATTGTTTTGTTTCGCTGATTAATTAATTTAGTGCAATTAAGACAATCTACGCTAATTAAATCTGATTTCTAAGCAATATTAAATTAGACAATGATAATTTGGTTACAACATTCATTTAACTTGTACTATTGTAAATATTAAATAAATAAGAATATTATTGTCTTATAGCTAAATATACAAAATAGTAAACTTAAATTAATACAAATAAATAACTATATTAATGTATTTATTTAAACTAAATTAAATATTCAATTACATCTATGCATATGACATTATCTCTGTATAATATATTCCAAGCTTAATGTTTATTTGGAGCAAGCTTATTTTAAAAATTTACTTGATCAAGTAAGTTTTAATTTCAGAAATATTTTTATTCATCATTAATATTTTAAAATATTTAGATCAAATTAATGAAAAACACTAATTGCTTTTGTAGATTTAAAAAGGATATATGCCAAGGTTTATGATTATTTTCTATTTATAGCATAATTAATTTAAAATAGAAAAAGGAACTTTATCTATATTAAAATGTATTAAGAGTTTGAAAATATTAATGATGCTTATGCTAAACTAAATAACAAATCTGATATTTATTAACCACTTCTATCTTTAAAGCTAGCAATTTAAGTGAATTAATAAATACGGATAGAATTTCTATTTATGATTAAATGCATACATTTAAAAAACTAGTTTGGATTTTAAATTATTTAGAGAAAAAATGTTAAATTAAGCGTGTAAGATATATTATATATAGACAAATAAACTTTATGTTTTATTTAATTTTAAGTTTTTCTATCTATAATTGATAGAATCATTGTTTCATTTTTTAATTACTAAATTAGTTCTTTAATTTAAAGATTATATTTTTCTATGTATTTAAAATAAATTCTTAAATTTAGTTATAGTCACTTTATTCATAATGTTATCTTTATCAAAAATTTACAAGTTTTTATTAAAAGAGTCAAATAAAAATAAATTAGATAAAATTTAAAAATATCTATCTTTTACCTAAGTTAGCATTTCTTCATTTCAAAAGATTATTAAGCTAATTAGAAAATAACTATAAAATTGCTAATTAAATTACCTAATTCAAAAATCACTTATTAACTTTTACAATTATAAGGATAAATCATTCTTTATTTACAAGGTAATCAACCTTTTTATAAGACATCCAATATATAAATTCAAAAGAAAATTAATTCAAAAGCAGTAGATTCCATTTGTTAATATCTACCTAAAATTTACCACTTTTTACCTTGCTTCTTCCCTCTTCTACTTCACCTTCACTTCTCAAATTAATTTTTATTATTCTTATGCCTTTAATTCTATTTATATGCTTTTTCTAAATATTAGCAGTCTTTTTCTTAGTAAGTTCCTGTGAAATTCCAATTAAGTCTATTTCTGATTATTGTTAAGAAGTAAATTGCTTATTCAAGTCCATTTGGTCATAAGTTATTAATCTTTTCAATCATTTCCCCGAAAATTTGTAAGAAAGATTAATAACTATTTACTAATAGTGGGCACATTCAAAGATATATTTAAACTTGTCTTTTCCTCCATATATACAAAATTAATATTTTCAAGGATAATGAAGTAAAATTTAATTATTTTTAAAGCTATAAAAATAATTTTCCAACTTAGAGATTGATAAAATTTCTAGCCTATATTCTTTGTTAAGTTTAGTATAGTTTATTTTTGGATATTTCTATAGTCCTTTAAACGCTCTCTAAATATTTATGAAATCGGTTTGTCTCTATAACTTTTAGTTGTTTCTTAATTATTTTTATATTTCTTAATGGGAAGCTAGTTTGAAATTATGAGCTATCTTCATTATTCACCAATACAAATTAAAATTTTTATTGGCTAAAATTATTAAAATTTTTGTTCCAATTGTATAAAAAGAGTTTTCTTCCATCAGATTCTGCATATCTCACAGCTTCTTTTTTTATGAGATTGATACAAAGAATGCAACTTAATTCTTTTATTTGGTTTGCTAATCTCCCATTTTTAGATTTAAGTCTAATCTTATAGCTCTGCTTTTTTAAGAAATTTGATATTTTCACTATTACTGCTTATTACAGAAAAATACATTGAAAAACTTTGTTACATTAATCTTTTAACTATTGCATCCTATATGCAGAATAGGAAAGAATATTAGATCATCTGCCCAAGCCCAGCATTCAAAATTTATTTTATGCAAATTGATTAATAGTTAAGTGTTTCTTTCCTATAAAGGCTTTATATATATCATAATAAAGAAGTGAGAGCAAGACCCATTTAAACTCCCTTACATAACTCCATTGCTTTAAAAAAACTATTAGAGTCGTTATATATAAATGAGAAGAGTTAAAATTGATAAAGAAAGATTCAAAGGCCAAGAATAATTCCTATATAAATTTTAATCTTTAGAGATGTAAAAAAATAATATTTTCTTAGAACTATCTAAATCTTGTCTATATTTATAAGAGTGACAAATATCTTTTGCAGCTATTTCTCTATAGTTTTATAATAATAAATTATCTTATTTAATTACTCATTCCAATACTACGTTTGCTTCTTTTTGAGAAATCTTTTTATGAATGGATGAATTTATGCTCTTACACAAGTTTGTAAATCTTTATTTTAAAACTTTATCAAATATTTTGGTATAGTATTAATCAGCAGAGCTGCCTTTTTATTTTTCCATTCGGTGCTGCTTCCTTTCTTGAATGGTAATAGAAGTGTTTAGTTCTTCTAGAAATTCTTTAAAGTATTAACATTATGTTGAAAAACATAATATTTACTTTGCATCTAAGTCATCTTGTCCATAGTCAAAAAGCACTAAAAGAAGGTTAAAACTGAATTTAATAATTTATCTATCAGTTTGTCTTATAGCATTTCTATCTTAAAAAGTAATTAAAAATACTTTGGAATATTTACCCACTGTATTTTAAGTTAATATTAAGAATATTAAATATGGTAAGTGATTAGTTAATCATAGTGGACCTTGAAGTTATTATTTAATCAATATTAAGATATTAGATTGTCAGTATGTAGATATTACAGTAATGTAATCAATTAGTTCTATTCATTACTTTATATGCTATTAGATCACTAATGTCCTACAAATCCTTTTTTAAGATAAAATACTTTAGCCTTACAGTATTATTGTATTTATTAGGAAAATAGCTACAATAGCCATCTAGTAATACATTAAGGTCACCAAAGATGATATGAACTTTTGATAAATGTATTGACTATTTTGTTAAGAATTTAAAATGCTTCATCTTTCATTTTATTAATTTTGTTATTATCTGGCATATAGCATGAAGTGATAACCATTTAGTCATGGTTAATAGTTAAAAATCAAACTAGATCTCTCATCTAATTCTAATTTAGTTGAGTAATCTTTAGATTCTCTTAAACCAGAATGAAAAATTTGTTCGTCCATTAGCATTTTTATGATAAATTCTAAATTTATTTACTTTAGCAGGTATAAGATAATCCTTAACACGTGTTTCACTGATAAAAAATGGTAAAACCTTTTTCAATAATGAATTCTTGAAAGGATAAAATTTTGGTTCAACTTCATCTATATTAACATTACCTAAATTTATTTGTCAACTTATTAATTTGATTAAGAGTTTCCTTTTATTTCAGGTTCATTATTTATAATTTCCTTGCTTTTTTCACTAATTTCACAATGCAGTATTTTTTTATTTCTTTATGTAAGTAAAAAAATTATATTACAATGTAGAGATCCCTTCAGTTGCATATCTTCAAAAGTCTCTAGTCAATATTAGTTTTATATTTGACTGCCTATATTTTCTTTTTCTTTTTCTTAATTAAATACAACTTTTTTTTGGTAATATTGTTTAGAATTTAGTTCCTTTTCAGTAGTTAGAGAAAATAAAATCTCACAGTTTTTGCCTGTAAACATTTTATGATATCCAAATTTTTTACTGTCTTGTTGATATATTATTTAGTAAATGAAAAATAGGATCTGGATATAATTTCTTAAGTTTATTTATGGACTCTTCTCTCTAGGAATTTTTTTGTGTTTCCT
>CAMPDV010007780.1:0-16719 GCA_946699065.1 Loxodes magnus
ATAAGACGGTGAGACTATGGGACGTCAAGACAGGTACCTGTAAGACCATGAGTGGTCACACAGATTCTGTATATGCTGTGGCTATATCCAGTGATTCAGAGTTCATCGTATCGGGAAGTAGAGATAAGACGGTGAGACTATGGGACGTCAAGACAGGTACCTGTAAGACCATGAGTGGTCACACAGATTCTGTATATGCTGTGGCTATATCCAGTGATTCAGAGTTCATCGTATCGGGAAGTTTAGATAATACGGTGAGACTATGGGACGTCAAGACAGGTACCTGTAAGACCATGAGTGGTCACACTAGTTATGTAAGATCTGTGTCTATATCCAGTGATTCAGAGTTCATTGTATCGGGAAGTGATGATAATACGGTGAGACTATGGGACGTCAAGACAGGTACCTGTAAGACCATGAGTGGTCACACAGATTCTGTATATGCTGTGGCTATATCCAGTGATTCAGAGTTCATTGTATCGGGAAGTTCTGATAAGACGGTGAGACTATGGGACGTCAAGACAGGTACCTGTAAGACCATGAGTGGTCACACAGATTCTGTATATGCTGTGGCTATATCCAGTGATTCAGAGTTCATCGTATCGGGAAGTTATTATAATACTGTGAGACTATGGGACGTCAAGACAGGTACCTGTAAGACCATGAGTGATCACACTAGTTGTGTATATGCTGTGGCTATATCCAGTGATTCAGAGTTCATCGTATCGGGAAGTTATTATAATACGGTGAGACTATGGGACGTCAAGACAGGTACCTGTAAGACCATGAGTGGTCACACTAGTTGTGTATATGCTGTGGCTATATCCAGTGATTCAGAGTTCATCGTATCGGGAAGTAGAGATAATACGGTGAGACTATGGGACGTCAAGAAAGGTACCTGTAAGACCATGAGTGGTCACACTAGTTGTGTATATGCTGTGGCTATATCCAGTGATTCAGAGTTCATCGTATCGGGAAGTCATGATAAGACGGTGAGACTATGGGACGTCAAGACAGGTACCTGTAAGACCATGAGTGGTCACACTAGTAATGTATATGCTGTGACTATATCCAGTGATTCAGAGTTCATCGTATCGGGAAGTCATGATAAGACGGTGAGACTATGGGACGTCAAGACAGGTACCTGTAAGACCATGAGTGATCACACTAGTTGTGTATATGCTGTGGCTATATCCAGTGATTCAGAGTTCATCGTATCGGGAAGTTATTATAATACGGTGAGACTATGGGACGTCAAGACAGGTACCTGTAAGACCATGAGTGGTCACACTAGTTGTGTATATGCTGTGGCTATATCCAGTGATTCAGAGTTCATCGTATCGGGAAGTTATTATTAGACGGTGAGACTATGGGACGTCAAGAAAGGTACCTGTAAGACCATGAGTGGTCACACTAGTTGTGTATATGCTGTGTCTATATCCAGTGATTCAGAGTTCATCGTATCGGGAAGTCATGATAATACGGTGAGACTATGGGACGTCAAGACAGGTACCTGTAAGACCATGAGTGGTCACACTAGTTATGTAAGATCTTTGTCTATATCCAGTGATTCAGAGTTCATCGTATCGGGAAGTTCTGATAAGACGGTGAGACTATGGGACGTCAAGACAGGTACCTGTAAGACCATGAGTGGTCACACAGATTCTGTATATGCTGTGGCTATATCCAGTGATTCAGAGTTCATCGTATCGGGAAGTAGAGATAATACGGTGAGACTATGGGACGTCAAGACAGGTACCTGTAAGACCATGAGTGGTCACACTAGTTGTGTATATGCTGTGGCTATATCCAGTGATTCAGAGTTCATCGTATCGGGAAGTTATGATAAGACGGTGAGACTATGGGACGTCAAGACAGGTACCTGTAAGACCATGAGTGGTCACACTAGTTGTGTATATGCTGTGGCTATATCCAGTGATTCAGAGTTCATCGTATCGGGAAGTTATGATTAGACGGTGAGACTATGGGACGTCAAGACAGGTACCTGTAAGACCATGAGTGATCACACTAGTTGTGTATATGCTGTGGCTATATCCAGTGATTCAGAGTTCATCGTATCGGGAAGTTATTATAATACGGTGAGACTATGGGACGTCAAGACAGGTACCTGTAAGACCATGAGTGGTCACACTAGTTGTGTATATGCTGTGGCTATATCCAGTGATTCAGAGTTCATCGTATCGGGAAGTTATGATAAGACGGTGAGACTATGGGACGTCAAGACAGGTACCTGTAAGACCATGAGTGGTCACACTAGTTGTGTATATGCTGTGGCTATATCCAGTGATTCAG
This sequence comes from Loxodes magnus, assembly GCA_946699065.1. Classification (NCBI taxonomy): domain Eukaryota; phylum Ciliophora; class Karyorelictea; order Loxodida; family Loxodidae; genus Loxodes; species Loxodes magnus. The sequence continues at coordinate 2,314 of CAMPDV010007780.1, forward strand.
AGTTCATCGTATCGGGAAGTCATGATAAGACGGTGAGACTATGGGACGTCAAGACAGGTACCTGTAAGACCATGAGTGGTCACACAGATTCTGTATATGCTGTGGCTATATCCAGTGATTCAGAGTTCATCGTATCGGGAAGTTTAGATAATACGGTGAGACTATGGGACGTCAAGACAGGTACCTGTAAGACCATGAGTGGTCACACTAGTTGTGTATATGCTGTGGCTATATCCAGTGATTCAGAGTTCATCGTATCGGGAAGTCATGATAAGACGGTGAGACTATGGGACGTCAAGACAGGTACCTGTAAGACCATGAGTGGTCACACTAGTAATGTATATGCTGTGACTATATCCAGTGATTCAGAGTTCATCGTATCGGGAAGTCATGATAAGACGGTGAGACTATGGGACGTCAAGACAGGTACCTGTAAGACCATGAGTGGTCACACTAGTTGTGTATATGCTGTGGCTATATCCAGTGATTCAGAGTTCATCGTATCGGGAAGTAGAGATAATACGGTGAGACTATGGGACGTCAAGACAGGTACCTGTAAGACCATGAGTGGTCACACTAGTTGTGTATATGCTGTGGCTATATCCAGTGATTCAGAGTTCATCGTATCGGGAAGTAGAGATAAGACGGTGAGACTATGGGACGTCAAGACAGGTACCTGTAAGACCATGAGTGGTCACACTAGTTGTGTATATGCTGTGGCTATATCCAGTGATTCAGAGTTCATCGTATCGGGAAGTAGAGATAAGACGGTGAGACTATGGGACGTCAAGACAGGTACCTGTAAGACCATGAGTGGTCACACTAGTTGTGTATATGCTGTGGCTATATCCAGTGATTCAGAGTTCATCGTATCGGGAAGTCATGATAATACGGTGAGACTATGGGACGTCAAGACAGGTACCTGTAAGACCATGAGTGGTCACACTAGTTGTGTATATGCTGTGGCTATATCCAGTGATTCAGAGTTCATCGTATCGGGAAGTTATTATAATACGGTGAGACTATGGGACGTCAAGACAGGTACCTGTAAGACCATGAGTGGTCACACACATTATGTATATGCTGTGGCTATATCCAGTGATTCAGAGTTCATCGTATCGGGAAGTAGAGATAAGACGGTGAGACTATGGGACGTCAAGAAAGGTACCTGTAAGACCATGAGTGGTCACACTAGTTGTGTATATGCTGTGGCTATATCCAGTGATTCAGAGTTCATCGTATCGGGAAGTTATTATTAGACGGTGAGACTATGGGACGTCAAGACAGGTACCTGTAAGACCATGAGTGGTCACACTAGTTGTGTATATGCTGTGGCTATATCCAGTGATTCAGAGTTCATCGTATCGGGAAGTTATTATAATACGGTGAGACTATGGGACGTCAAGACAGGTACCTGTAAGACCATGAGTGGTCACACTAGTTATGTAAGATCTATGGCTATATCCAGTGATTCAGAGTTCATTGTATCGGGAAGTTATTATAAGACGGTGAGACTATGGGACGTCAAGACAGGTACCTGTAAGACCATGAGTGGTCACACAGATTCTGTATATGCTGTGGCTATATCCAGTGATTCAGAGTTCATCGTATCGGGAAGTAGAGATAAGACGGTGAGACTATGGGACGTCAAGACAGGTACCTGTAAGACCATGAGTGATCACACTAGTTGTGTATATGCTGTGGCTATATCCAGTGATTCAGAGTTCATCGTATCGGGAAGTAGAGATAAGACGGTGAGACTATGGGACGTCAAGAAAGGTACCTGTAAGACCATGAGTGGTCACACTAGTTATGTAAGATCTTTGTCTATATCCAGTGATTCAGAGTTCATCGTATCGGGAAGTTATGATAAGACGGTGAGACTATGGGACGTCAAGAAAGGTACCTGTAAGACCATGAGTGGTCACACTAGTTGTGTATATGCTGTGGCTATATCCAGTGATTCAGAGTTCATCGTATCGGGAAGTAGAGATAATACGGTGAGACTATGGGACGTCAAGAAAGGTACCTGTAAGACCATGAGTGGTCACACTAGTTATGTAAGATCTTTGTCTATATCCAGTGATTCAGAGTTCATCGTATCGGGAAGTTATGATAAGACGGTGAGACTATGGGACGTCAAGACAGGTACCTGTAAGACCATGAGTGGTCACACTAGTTGTGTATATGCTGTGGCTATATCCAGTGATTCAGAGTTCATCGTATCGGGAAGTTATGATTCTACGGTGATACTATGGGACGTCAAGACAGGTACCTGTAAGACCATGAGTGGTCACACTAGTCATGTATGATCTGTGGCTATATCCAGTGATTCAGAGTTCATCGTATCGGGAAGTTATGATTATACGGTGAGACTATGGGACGTCAAGACAGGTACCTGTAAGACCATGAGTGGTCACACACATTATGTATATGCTGTGGCTATATCCAGTGATTCAGAGTTCATCGTATCGGGAAGTCATGATTCTACGGTGAGACTATGGGACGTCAAGACAGGCACATGTAAGACCATGAGTGTTCACACTAGTTGTGTATATGCTGTGTCTATATCCAGTGATTCAGAGTTCATCGTATCGGGAAGTTATGATTCTACGGTGATACTATGGGACGTCAAGACAGGTACCTGTAAGACCATGAGTGGTCACACTAGTCATGTAAGATCTTTGTCTATATCCAGTGATTCAGAGTTCATCGTATCGGGAAGTTATGATAAGACGGTGAGACTATGGGACGTCAAGACAGGTACCTGTAAGACCATGAGTGGTCACACTAGTTGTGTATATGCTGTGGCTATATCCAGTGATTCAGAGTTCATTGTATCGGGAAGTTATGATTAGACGGTGAGACTATGGGACGTCAAGACAGGTACCTGTAAGACCATGAGTGGTCACACTAGTTATGTAAGATCTTTGTCTATATCCAGTGATTCAGAGTTCATCGTATCGGGAAGTCATGATAAGACGGTGAGACTATGGGACGTCAAGACAGGTACCTGTAAGACCATGAGTGGTCACACTAGTTGTGTATATGCTGTGGCTATATCCAGTGATTCAGAGTTCATCGTATCGGGAAGTCATGATAAGACGGTGAGACTATGGGACGTCAAGACAGGTACCTGTAAGACCATGAGTGGTCACACTAGTTGTGTATATGCTGTGGCTATATCCAGTGATTCAGAGTTCATCGTATCGGGAAGTCATGATAAGACGGTGAGACTATGGGACGTCAAGACAGGTACCTGTAAGACCATGAGTGGTCACACTAGTTGTGTATATGCTGTGGCTATATCCAGTGATTCAGAGTTCATCGTATCGGGAAGTAGAGATAAGACGGTGAGACTATGGGACGTCAAGAAAGGTACCTGTAAGACCATGAGTGGTCACACTAGTTATGTAAGATCTTTGTCTATATCCAGTGATTCAGAGTTCATCGTATCGGGAAGTTATGATAAGACGGTGAGACTATGGGACGTCAAGACAGGTACCTGTAAGACCATGAGTGGTCACACTAGTTATGTAAGATCTTTGTCTATATCCAGTGATTCAGAGTTCATCGTATCGGGAAGTTATGATAAGACGGTGAGACTATGGGACGTCAAGACAGGTACCTGTAAGACCATGAGTGGTCACACTAGTTGTGTATATGCTGTGGCTATATCCAGTGATTCAGAGTTCATCGTATCGGGAAGTAGAGATAAGACGGTGAGACTATGGGACGTCAAGAAAGGTACCTGTAAGACCATGAGTGGTCACACTAGTTATGTAAGATCTTTGTCTATATCCAGTGATTCAGAGTTCATCGTATCGGGAAGTTATGATAAGACGGTGAGACTATGGGACGTCAAGACAGGTACCTGTAAGACCATGAGTGGTCACACTAGTTATGTAAGATCTTTGTCTATATCCAGTGATTCAGAGTTCATCGTATCGGGAAGTTATGATAAGACGGTGAGACTATGGGACGTCAAGACAGGTACCTGTAAGACCATGAGTGGTCACACTAGTTGTGTATATGCTGTGGCTATATCCAGTGATTCAGAGTTCATCGTATCGGGAAGTAGAGATAATACGGTGAGACTATGGGACGTCAAGACAGGTACCTGTAAGACCATGAGTGGTCACACTAGTTATGTAAGATCTTTGTCTATATCCAGTGATTCAGAGTTCATCGTATCGGGAAGTCATGATAAGACGGTGAGACTATGGGACGTCAAGACAGGTACCTGTAAGACCATGAGTGGTCACACTAGTTGTGTATATGCTGTGGCTATATCCAGTGATTCAGAGTTCATCGTATCGGGAAGTCATGATAAGACGGTGAGACTATGGGACGTCAAGACAGGTACCTGTAAGACCATGAGTGGTCACACTAGTTGTGTATATGCTGTGGCTATATCCAGTGATTCAGAGTTCATCGTATCGGGAAGTCATGATAAGACGGTGAGACTATGGGACGTCAAGACAGGTACCTGTAAGACCATGAGTGGTCACACTAGTAATGTATATGCTGTGACTATATCCAGTGATTCAGAGTTCATCGTATCGGGAAGTCATGATAAGACGGTGAGACTATGGGACGTCAAGACAGGTACCTGTAAGACCATGAGTGGTCACACTAGTTATGTATATACTGCGGCTATATCCAGTGATTCAGAGTTCATCGTATCGGGAAGTTATTATAATACTGTGAGACTATGGGACGTCAAGACAGGTACCTGTAAGACCATGAGTGGTCACACTAGTTGTGTATATGCTGTGGCTATATCCAGTGATTCAGAGTTCATCGTATCGGGAAGTTCTGATAAGACGGTGAGACTATGGGACGTCAAGACAGGTACCTGTAAGACCATGAGTGGTCACACAGATTCTGTATATGCTGTGGCTATATCCAGTGATTCAGAGTTCATCGTATCGGGAAGTTATTATAATACTGTGAGACTATGGGACGTCAAGACAGGTACCTGTAAGACCATGAGTGGTCACACTAGTTGTGTATATGCTGTGGCTATATCCAGTGATTCAGAGTTCATCGTATCGGGAAGTTCTGATAAGACGGTGAGACTATGGGACGTCAAGACAGGTACCTGTAAGACCATGAGTGGTCACACTAGTTATGTAAGATCTTTGTCTATATCCAGTGATTCAGAGTTCATCGTATCGGGAAGTCATGATAAGACGGTGAGACTATGGGACGTCAAGACAGGTACCTGTAAGACCATGAGTGGTCACACTAGTTGTGTATATGCTGTGGCTATATCCAGTGATTCAGAGTTCATCGTATCGGGAAGTCATGATAAGACGGTGAGACTATGGGACGTCAAGACAGGTACCTGTAAGACCATGAGTGGTCACACTAGTTATGTAAGATCTTTGTCTATATCCAGTGATTCAGAGTTCATCGTATCGGGAAGTTATGATAAGACGGTGAGACTATGGGACGTCAAGACAGGTACCTGTAAGACCATGAGTGGTCACACTAGTTATGTAAGATCTTTGTCTATATCCAGTGATTCAGAGTTCATCGTATCGGGAAGTTATGATAAGACGGTGAGACTATGGGACGTCAAGACAGGTACCTGTAAGACCATGAGTGGTCACACTAGTTGTGTATATGCTGTGGCTATATCCAGTGATTCAGAGTTCATCGTATCGGGAAGTCATGATAAGACGGTGAGACTATGGGACGTCAAGAAAGGTACCTGTAAGACCATGAGTGGTCACACTAGTTGTGTATATGCTGTGGCTATATCCAGTGATTCAGAGTTCATCGTATCGGGAAGTAGAGATAAGACGGTGAGACTATGGGACGTCAAGACAGGTACCTGTAAGACCATGAGTGGTCACACAGATTCTGTATATGCTGTGGCTATATCCAGTGATTCAGAGTTCATCGTATCGGGAAGTTATTATAATACGGTGAGACTATGGGACGTCAAGACAGGTACCTGTAAGACCATGAGTGGTCACACAGATTCTGTATATGCTGTGGCTATATCCAGTGATTCAGAGTTCATCGTATCGGGAAGTCATGATAAGACTGTGAGACTAAGGGACGTCAAGACAGGTACCTGTAAGACCATGAGTGGTCACACTAGTTGTGTATATGCTGTGGCTATATCCAGTGATTCAGAGTTCATCGTATCGGGAAGTCATGATAAGACGGTGAGACTATGGGACGTCAAGACAGGTACCTGTAAGACCATGAGTGGTCACACTAGTTGTGTATATGCTGTGGCTATATCCAGTGATTCAGAGTTCATCGTATCGGGAAGTCATGATAAGACGGTGAGACTATGGGACGTCAAGACAGGTACCTGTAAGACCATGAGTGGTCACACTAGTAATGTATATGCTGTGACTATATCCAGTGATTCAGAGTTCATCGTATCGGGAAGTCATGATAAGACGGTGAGACTATGGGACGTCAAGACAGGTACCTGTAAGACCATGAGTGGTCACACTAGTTATGTATATACTGCGGCTATATCCAGTGATTCAGAGTTCATCGTATCGGGAAGTTATTATAATACTGTGAGACTATGGGACGTCAAGACAGGTACCTGTAAGACCATGAGTGGTCACACTAGTTGTGTATATGCTGTGGCTATATCCAGTGATTCAGAGTTCATCGTATCGGGAAGTTCTGATAAGACGGTGAGACTATGGGACGTCAAGACAGGTACCTGTAAGACCATGAGTGGTCACACTAGTTATGTAAGATCTTTGTCTATATCCAGTGATTCAGAGTTCATCGTATCGGGAAGTTATGATAAGACGGTGAGACTATGGGACGTCAAGACAGGTACCTGTAAGACCATGAGTGGTCACACTAGTTGTGTATATGCTGTGGCTATATCCAGTGATTCAGAGTTCATCGTATCGGGAAGTCATGATAAGACGGTGAGACTATGGGACGTCAAGAAAGGTACCTGTAAGACCATGAGTGGTCACACTAGTTGTGTATATGCTGTGGCTATATCCAGTGATTCAGAGTTCATCGTATCGGGAAGTAGAGATAAGACGGTGAGACTATGGGACGTCAAGAAAGGTACCTGTAAGACCATGAGTGGTCACACTAGTTATGTAAGATCTTTGTCTATATCCAGTGATTCAGAGTTCATCGTATCGGGAAGTTATGATAAGACGGTGAGACTATGGGACGTCAAGACAGGTACCTGTAAGACCATGAGTGGTCACACTAGTTGTGTATATGCTGTGGCTATATCCAGTGATTCAGAGTTCATCGTATCGGGAAGTAGAGATAATACGGTGAGACTATGGGACGTCAAGAAAGGTACCTGTAAGACCATGAGTGGTCACACTAGTTATGTAAGATCTTTGTCTATATCCAGTGATTCAGAGTTCATCGTATCGGGAAGTCATGATAAGACGGTGAGACTATGGGACGTCAAGACAGGTACCTGTAAGACCATGAGTGGTCACACTAGTTGTGTATATGCTGTGGCTATATCCAGTGATTCAGAGTTCATTGTATCGGGAAGTTATGATTAGACGGTGAGACTATGGGACGTCAAGACAGGTACCTGTAAGACCATGAGTGGTCACACTAGTTATGTAAGATCTTTGTCCATATCCAGTGATTCAGAGTTCATCGTATCGGGAAGTCATGATAAGACGGTGAGACTATGGGACGTCAAGACAGGTACCTGTAAGACCATGAGTGGTCACACTAGTTGTGTATATGCTGTGGCTATATCCAGTGATTCAGAGTTCATCGTATCGGGAAGTCATGATAAGACGGTGAGACTATGGGACGTCAAGACAGGTACCTGTAAGACCATGAGTGGTCACACTAGTTGTGTATATGCTGTGGCTATATCCAGTGATTCAGAGTTCATCGTATCGGGAAGTCATGATAAGACGGTGAGACTATGGGACGTCAAGAAAGGTACCTGTAAGACCATGAGTGGTCACACTAGTTATGTAAGATCTTTGTCTATATCCAGTGATTCAGAGTTCATCGTATCGGGAAGTTATGATAAGACGGTGAGACTATGGGACGTCAAGACAGGTACCTGTAAGACCATGAGTGGTCACACTAGTTGTGTATATGCTGTGGCTATATCCAGTGATTCAGAGTTCATTGTATCGGGAAGTTATGATTAGACGGTGAGACTATGGGACGTCAAGACAGGTACCTGTAAGACCATGAGTGGTCACACTAGTTATGTAAGATCTTTGTCTATATCCAGTGATTCAGAGTTCATCGTATCGGGAAGTCATGATAAGACGGTGAGACTATGGGACGTCAAGACAGGTACCTGTAAGACCATGAGTGGTCACACTAGTTGTGTATATGCTGTGGCTATATCCAGTGATTCAGAGTTCATCGTATCGGGAAGTCATGATAAGACGGTGAGACTATGGGACGTCAAGACAGGTACCTGTAAGACCATGAGTGGTCACACTAGTTGTGTATATGCTGTGGCTATATCCAGTGATTCAGAGTTCATCGTATCGGGAAGTCATGATAAGACGGTGAGACTATGGGACGTCAAGACAGGTACCTGTAAGACCATGAGTGGTCACACTAGTAATGTATATGCTGTGACTATATCCAGTGATTCAGAGTTCATCGTATCGGGAAGTCATGATAAGACGGTGAGACTATGGGACGTCAAGACAGGTACCTGTAAGACCATGAGTGGTCACACTAGTTATGTATATACTGCGGCTATATCCAGTGATTCAGAGTTCATCGTATCGGGAAGTTATTATAATACTGTGAGACTATGGGACGTCAAGACAGGTACCTGTAAGACCATGAGTGGTCACACTAGTTGTGTATATGCTGTGGCTATATCCAGTGATTCAGAGTTCATCGTATCGGGAAGTTCTGATAAGACGGTGAGACTATGGGACGTCAAGACAGGTACCTGTAAGACCATGAGTGGTCACACTAGTTATGTAAGATCTTTGTCTATATCCAGTGATTCAGAGTTCATCGTATCGGGAAGTTATGATAAGACGGTGAGACTATGGGACGTCAAGACAGGTACCTGTAAGACCATGAGTGGTCACACTAGTTGTGTATATGCTGTGGCTATATCCAGTGATTCAGAGTTCATCGTATCGGGAAGTCATGATAAGACGGTGAGACTATGGGACGTCAAGAAAGGTACCTGTAAGACCATGAGTGGTCACACTAGTTGTGTATATGCTGTGGCTATATCCAGTGATTCAGAGTTCATCGTATCGGGAAGTAGAGATAAGACGGTGAGACTATGGGACGTCAAGAAAGGTACCTGTAAGACCATGAGTGGTCACACTAGTTATGTAAGATCTTTGTCTATATCCAGTGATTCAGAGTTCATCGTATCGGGAAGTTATGATAAGACGGTGAGACTATGGGACGTCAAGACAGGTACCTGTAAGACCATGAGTGGTCACACTAGTTGTGTATATGCTGTGGCTATATCCAGTGATTCAGAGTTCATCGTATCGGGAAGTCATGATAAGACGGTGAGACTATGGGACGTCAAGACAGGTACCTGTAAGACCATGAGTGGTCACACTAGTTGTGTATATGCTGTGGCTATATCCAGTGATTCAGAGTTCATCGTATCGGGAAGTTATGATAAGACGGTGAGACTATGGGACGTCAAGACAGGTACCTGTAAGACCATGAGTGGTCACACTAGTTGTGTATATGCTGTGGCTATATCCAGTGATTCAGAGTTCATTGTATCGGGAAGTTATGATTAGACGGTGAGACTATGGGACGTCAAGACAGGTACCTGTAAGACCATGAGTGGTCACACTAGTTATGTAAGATCTTTGTCCATATCCAGTGATTCAGAGTTCATCGTATCGGGAAGTCATGATAAGACGGTGAGACTATGGGACGTCAAGACAGGTACCTGTAAGACCATGAGTGGTCACACTAGTTGTGTATATGCTGTGGCTATATCCAGTGATTCAGAGTTCATCGTATCGGGAAGTCATGATAAGACGGTGAGACTATGGGACGTCAAGACAGGTACCTGTAAGACCATGAGTGGTCACACTAGTTGTGTATATGCTGTGGCTATATCCAGTGATTCAGAGTTCATCGTATCGGGAAGTCATGATAAGACGGTGAGACTATGGGACGTCAAGACAGGTACCTGTAAGACCATGAGTGGTCACACTAGTAATGTATATGCTGTGACTATATCCAGTGATTCAGAGTTCATCGTATCGGGAAGTCATGATAAGACGGTGAGACTATGGGACGTCAAGACAGGTACCTGTAAGACCATGAGTGGTCACACTAGTTATGTATATACTGCGGCTATATCCAGTGATTCAGAGTTCATCGTATCGGGAAGTTATTATAATACTGTGAGACTATGGGACGTCAAGACAGGTACCTGTAAGACCATGAGTGGTCACACTAGTTGTGTATATGCTGTGGCTATATCCAGTGATTCAGAGTTCATCGTATCGGGAAGTCATGATAAGACGGTGAGACTATAGGACGTCAAGACAGGTACCTGTAAGACCATGAGTGGTCACACTAGTTGTGTATATGCTGTGGCTATATCCAGTGATTCAGAGTTCATCGTATCGGGAAGTTATGATAAGACGGTGAGACTATGGGACGTCAAGACAGGTACCTGTAAGACCATGAGTGGTCACACTAGTTGTGTATATGCTGTGGCTATATCCAGTGATTCAGAGTTCATCGTATCGGGAAGTCATGATAAGACGGTGAGACTATGGGACGTCAAGACAGGTACCTGTAAGACCATGAGTGGTCACACTAGTTGTGTATATGCTGTGGCTATATCCAGTGATTCAGAGTTCATCGTATCGGGAAGTAGAGATAAGACGGTGAGACTATGGGACGTCAAGAAAGGTACCTGTAAGACCATGAGTGGTCACACTAGTTATGTAAGATCTTTGTCTATATCCAGTGATTCAGAGTTCATCGTATCGGGAAGTTATGATAAGACGGTGAGACTATGGGACGTCAAGACAGGTACCTGTAAGACCATGAGTGGTCACACTAGTTGTGTATATGCTGTGGCTATATCCAGTGATTCAGAGTTCATCGTATCGGGAAGTAGAGATAATACGGTGAGACTATGGGACGTCAAGAAAGGTACCTGTAAGACCATGAGTGGTCACACTAGTTATGTAAGATCTTTGTCTATATCCAGTGATTCAGAGTTCATCGTATCGGGAAGTTATGATAAGACGGTGAGACTATGGGACGTCAAGACAGGTACCTGTAAGACCATGAGTGGTCACACTAGTTGTGTATATGCTGTGGCTATATCCAGTGATTCAGAGTTCATTGTATCGGGAAGTTATGATTAGACGGTGAGACTATGGGACGTCAAGACAGGTACCTGTAAGACCATGAGTGGTCACACTAGTTGTGTATATGCTGTGGCTATATCCAGTGATTCAGAGTTCATCGTATCGGGAAGTCATGATAAGACGGTGAGACTATGGGACGTCAAGACAGGTACCTGTAAGACCATGAGTGGTCACACTAGTTGTGTATATGCTGTGGCTATATCCAGTGATTCAGAGTTCATCGTATCGGGAAGTCATGATAAGACGGTGAGACTATGGGACGTCAAGACAGGTACCTGTAAGACCATGAGTGGTCACACTAGTTGTGTATATGCTGTGGCTATATCCAGTGATTCAGAGTTCATCGTATCGGGAAGTCATGATAAGACGGTGAGACTATGGGACGTCAAGACAGGTACCTGTAAGACCATGAGTGGTCACACTAGTAATGTATATGCTGTGACTATATCCAGTGATTCAGAGTTCATCGTATCGGGAAGTCATGATAAGACGGTGAGACTATGGGACGTCAAGACAGGTACCTGTAAGACCATGAGTGGTCACACTAGTTATGTATATACTGCGGCTATATCCAGTGATTCAGAGTTCATCGTATCGGGAAGTTATTATAATACTGTGAGACTATGGGACGTCAAGACAGGTACCTGTAAGACCATGAGTGGTCACACTAGTTGTGTATATGCTGTGGCTATATCCAGTGATTCAGAGTTCATCGTATCGGGAAGTTCTGATAAGACGGTGAGACTATGGGACGTCAAGACAGGTACCTGTAAGACCATGAGTGGTCACACTAGTTATGTAAGATCTTTGTCTATATCCAGTGATTCAGAGTTCATCGTATCGGGAAGTTCTGATAAGACGGTGAGACTATGGGACGTCAAGACAGGTACCTGTAAGACCATGAGTGGTCACACAGATTCTGTATATGCTGTGGCTATATCCAGTGATTCAGAGTTCATCGTATCGGGAAGTAGAGATAAGACGGTGAGACTATGGGACGTCAAGAAAGGTACCTGTAAGACCATGAGTGGTCACACTAGTTATGTAAGATCTTTGTCTATATCCAGTGATTCAGAGTTCATCGTATCGGGAAGTTATGATAAGACGGTGAGACTATGGGACGTCAAGACAGGTACCTGTAAGACCATGAGTGGTCACACTAGTTATGTAAGATCTTTGTCTATATCCAGTGATTCAGAGTTCATCGTATCTGATAAGACGGTGAGACTATGGGACGTCAAGACAGGTACCTGTAAGACCATGAGTGGTCACACTAGTTGTGTATATGCTGTGGCTATATCCAGTGATTCAGAGTTCATCGTATCGGGAAGTAGAGATAAGACGGTGAGACTATGGGACGTCAAGACAGGTACCTGTAAGACCATGAGTGGTCACACTAGTTATGTATATGCTGTGGCTATATCCAGTGATTCAGAGTTCATCGTATCGGGAAGTATGATAAGACGGTGAGACTATGGGACGTCAAGACAGGTACCTGTAAGACCATGAGTGGTCACACTAGTTATGTAAGATCTGTGGCTATATCCAGTGATTCAGAGTTCATCGTATCGGGAAGTTATGATAAGACGGTGAGACTATGGGACGTCAAGACAGGTACCTGTAAGACCATGAGTGGTCACACTAGTTGTGTATATGCTGTGGCTATATCCAGTGATTCAGAGTTCATCGTATCGGGAAGTAGAGATAATACGGTGAGACTATGGGACGTCAAGACAGGTACCTGTAAGACCATGAGTGGTCACACAGATTCTGTATATGCTGTGGCTATATCCAGTGATTCAGAGTTCATCGTATCGGGAAGTAGAGATAAGACGGTGAGACTATGGGACGTCAAGACAGGTACCTGTAAGACCATGAGTGGTCACACTAGTTATGTAAGATCTTTGTCTATATCCAGTGATTCAGAGTTCATCGTATCGGGAAGTTCTGATAAGACGGTGAGACTATGGGACGTCAAGACAGGTACCTGTAAGACCATGAGTGGTCACACAGATTCTGTATATGCTGTGGCTATATCCAGTGATTCAGAGTTCATCGTATCGGGAAGTAGAGATAAGACGGTGAGACTATGGGACGTCAAGAAAGGTACCTGTAAGACCATGAGTGGTCACACTAGTTGTGTATATGCTGTGGCTATATCCAGTGATTCAGAGTTCATCGTATCGGGAAGTAGAGATAAGACGGTGAGACTATGGGACGTCAAGAAAGGTACCTGTAAGACCATGAGTGGTCACACTAGTTGTGTATATGCTGTGGCTATATCCAGTGATTCAGAGTTCATCGTATCGGGAAGTTCTGATAAGACGGTGAGACTATGGGACGTCAAGACAGGTACCTGTAAGACCATGAGTGGTCACACTAGTTATGTATAGATCTGTGGCTATATCCAGTGATTCAGAGTTCATCGTATCGGGAAGTTATGATAATACGGTGAGACTATGGGACGTCAAGACAGGTACCTGTAAGACCATGAGTGGTCACACTAGTTATGTATATGCTGTGTCTATATCCAGTGATTCAGAGTTCATCGTATCGGGAAGTTATGATTATACGGTGAGACTATGGGACGTCAAGACAGGTACCTGTAAGACCATGAGTGGTCACACACATTATGTATATGCTGTGGCTATATCCAGTGATTCAGAGTTCATCGTATCGGGAAGTCATGATAATACGGTGAGACTATGGGACGTCAAGACAGGTACCTGTAAGACCATGAGTGGTCACACTAGTTATGTAAGATCTTTGTCTATATCCAGTGATTCAGAGTTCATCGTATCGGGAAGTTCTGATAAGACGGTGAGACTATGGGACGTCAAGACAGGTACCTGTAAGACCATGAGTGGTCACACAGATTCTGTATATGCTGTGGCTATATCCAGTGATTCAGAGTTCATCGTATCGGGAAGTAGAGATAAGACGGTGAGACTATGGGACGTCAAGACAGGTACCTGTAAGACCATGAGTGGTCACACAGATTCTGTATATGCTGTGGCTATATCCAGTGATTCAGAGTTCATCGTATCGGGAAGTTTAG
>CAMPDV010007782.1:0-20839 GCA_946699065.1 Loxodes magnus
AAACCGAATAAAGATTCGTAATTATCTTTGAATTACTAACATTTTGGTTGTACTAACTTATATTTTAGTGCTTGCTACGAAAACTTATCATTAGATATTCTTTTCTTGCTTTACATCTTCACTTTTCTAAATACTTATTACTTCTCAAAACATACTCCTTAAAACTGAAATACTATCTTCTTTTCTTACTTTACTTCTTCACTTTTCAATAGGCTAACTTTTATCTACAAGAATATCTTGACAAACCGAATAAAGATTCGTAATTATCTTTGAATTACTAACATTTTGGTTGTACTAACTTATATTTTAGTGCTTGCTACGAAAACTTATCATTAGATATTCTTTTCTTGCTTTACATCTTCACTTTTCTAAATACTTATTACTTCTCAAAACATACTCCTTAAAACTGAAATACTATCTTCTTTTCTTACTTTACTTCTTCACTTTTCAATAGGCTAACTTTTATCTACAAGAATTTCTTGACAAACCGAATACAGATTCGTAATTATTTTTGAATTACTAACATTTTGGTTGTACTAACTTATATTTTAGTGCTTGCTACGAAAACTTATCATTAGATATTCTTTTCTTGCTTTACATCTTCACTTTTCTAAATACTTATTACTTCTCAAAACATACTCCTTAAAACTGAAATACTATCTTCTTTTCTTACTTTACTTCTTCACTTTTCAATAGGCTAACTTTTATCTACAAGAATATCTTGACAAACCGAATAAAGATTCGTAATTATCTTTGAATTACTAACATTTTGGTTGTACTAACTTATATTTTAGTGCTTGCTACGAAAACTTATCATTAGATATTCTTTTCTTGCTTTACATCTTCACTTTTCTAAATACTTATTACTTCTCAAAACATACTCCTTAAAACTGAAATACTATCTTCTTTTCTTACTTTACTTCTTCACTTTTCAATAGGCTAACTTTTATCTACAAGAATTTCTTGACAAACCGAATACAGATTCGTAATTATTTTTGAATTACTAACATTTTGGTTGTACTAACTTATATTTTAGTGCTTGCTACGAAAACTTATCATTAGATATTCTTTTCTTGCTTTACATCTTCACTTTTCTAAATACTTATTACTTCTCAAAACATACTCCTTAAAACTGAAATACTATCTTCTTTTCTTACTTTACTTCTTCACTTTTCAATAGGCTAACTTTTATCTACAAGAATATCTTGACAAACCGAATAAAGATTCGTAATTATCTTTGAATTACTAACATTTTGGTTGTACTAACTTATATTTTAGTGCTTGCTACGAAAACTTATCATTAGATATTCTTTTCTTGCTTTACATCTTCACTTTTCTAAATACTTATTACTTCTCAAAACATACTCCTTAAAACTGAAATACTATCTTCTTTTCTTACTTTACTTCTTCACTTTTCAATAGGCTAACTTTTATCTACAAGAATTTCTTGACAAACCGAATACAGATTCGTAATTATTTTTGAATTACTAACATTTTGGTTGTACTAACTTATATTTTAGTGCTTGCTACGAAAACTTATCATTAGATATTCTTTTTCTTGCTTTACATCTTCACTTTTCTAAATACTTATTACTTCTCAAAGCATACTCCTTAAAACTGAAATTCTATCTTCTTTTCTTACTTTACTTCTTCACTTTTCAATAGGCTAACTTTTATCTACAAGAATTTCTTGACAAACCGAATACAGATTCGTAATTATTTTTGAATTACTAACATTTTGGTTGTACTAACTTATATTTTAGTGCTTGCTACGAAAACTTATCATTAGATATTCTTTTCTTGCTTTACATCTTCACTTTTCTAAATACTTATTACTTCTCAAAACATACTCCTTAAAACTGAAATACTATCTTCTTTTCTTACTTTACTTCTTCACTTTTCAATAGGCTAACTTTTATCTACAAGAATTTCTTGACAAACCGAATACAGATTCGTAATTATTTTTGAATTACTAACATTTTGGTTGTACTAACTTATATTTTAGTGCTTGCTACGAAAACTTATCATTAGATATTCTTTTCTTGCTTTACATCTTCACTTTTCTAAATACTTATTACTTCTCAAAACATACTCCTTAAAACTGAAATACTATCTTCTTTTCTTACTTTACTTCTTCACTTTTCAATAGGCTAACTTTTATCTACAAGAATATCTTGACAAACCGAATAAAGATTCGTAATTATCTTTGAATTACTAACATTTTGGTTGTACTAACTTATATTTTAGTGCTTGCTACGAAAACTTATCATTAGATATTCTTTTCTTGCTTTACATCTTCACTTTTCTAAATACTTATTACTTCTCAAAGCATACTCCTTAAAACTGAAATTCTATCTTCTTTTCTTACTTTACTTCTTTACTTTTCTAAATACTTATTACTTCTCAAAGCATACTCCTTAAAACTGAAATTCTATCTTCTTTTCTTACTTTACTTCTTCACTTTTCAATAGGCTAACTTTTATCTACAAGAATTTCTTGACAAACCGAATACAGATTCGTAATTATTTTTGAATTACTAACATTTTGGTTGTACTAACTTATATTTTAGTGCTTGCTACGAAAACTTATCATTAGATATTCTTTTCTTGCTTTACATCTTCACTTTTCTAAATACTTATTACTTCTCAAAACATACTCCTTAAAACTGAAAATACTATCTTCTTTTCTTACTTTACTTCTTCACTTTTCAATAGGCTAACTTTTATCTACAAGAATATCTTGACAAACCGAATAAAGATTCGTAATTATCTTTGAATTACTAACATTTTGGTTGTACTAACTTATATTTTAGTGCTTGCTACGAAAACTTATCATTAGATATTCTTTTCTTGCTTTACATCTTCACTTTTCTAAATACTTATTACTTCTCAAAACATACTCCTTAAAACTGAAATACTATCTTCTTTCTTACTTTACTTCTTCACTTTTCAATAGGCTAACTTTTATCTACAAGAATTTCTTGACAAACCGAATACAGATTCGTAATTATTTTTGAATTACTAACATTTTGGTTGTACTAACTTATATTTTAGTGCTTGCTACGAAAACTTATCATTAGATATTCTTTTCTTGCTTTACATCTTCACTTTTCTAAATACTTATTACTTCTCAAAACATACTCCTTAAAACTGAAATACTATCTTCTTTTCTTACTTTACTTCTTCACTTTTCAATAGGCTAACTTTTATCTACAAGAATATCTTGACAAACCGAATAAAGATTCGTAATTATCTTTGAATTACTAACATTTTGGTTGTACTAACTTATATTTTAGTGCTTGCTACGAAAACTTATCATTAGATATTCTTTTCTTGCTTTACATCTTCACTTTTCTAAATACTTATTACTTCTCAAACATACTCCTTAAAACTGAAATACTATCTTCTTTTCTTACTTTACTTCTTCACTTTTCAATAGGCTAACTTTTATCTACAAGAATTTCTTGACAAACCGAATACAGATTCGTAATTATTTTTGAATTACTAACATTTTGGTTGTACTAACTTATATTTTAGTGCTTGCTACGAAAACTTATCATTAGATATTCTTTTCTTGCTTTACATCTTCACTTTTCTAAATACTTATTACTTCTCAAAACATACTCCTTAAAACTGAAATTCTATCTTCTTTTCTTACTTTACTTCTTCACTTTTCAATAGGCTAACTTTTATCTACAAGAATTTCTTGACAAACCGAATACAGATTCGTAATTATTTTTGAATTACTAACATTTTGGTTGTACTAACTTATATTTTAGTGCTTGCTACGAAAACTTATCATTAGATATTCTTTTCTTGCTTTACATCTTCACTTTTCTAAATACTTATTACTTCTCAAAACATACTCCTTAAAACTGAAATGAAATTCTATCTTCTTTTCTTACTTTACTTCTTCACTTTTCAATAGGCTAACTTTTATCTACAAGAATTTCTTGACAAACCGAATACAGATTCGTAATTATTTTTGAATTACTAACATTTTGGTTGTACTAACTTATATTTTAGTGCTTGCTACGAAAACTTATCATTAGATATTCTTTTCTTGCTTTACATCTTCACTTTTCTAAATACTTATTACTTCTCAAAACATACTCCTTAAAACTGAAATACTATCTTCTTTTCTTACTTTACTTCTTCACTTTTCAATAGGCTAACTTTTATCTACAAGAATTTCTTGACAAACCGAATACAGATTCGTAATTATTTTTGAATTACTAACATTTTGGTTGTACTAACTTATATTTTAGTGCTTGCTACGAAAACTTATCATTAGATATTCTTTTCTTGCTTTACATCTTCACTTTTCTAAATACTTATTACTTCTCAAAACATACTCCTTAAAACTGAAATTCTATCTTCTTTTCTTACTTTACTTCTTCACTTTTCAATAGGCTAACTTTTATCTACAAGAATTTCTTGACAAACCGAATACAGATTCGTAATTATTTTTGAATTACTAACATTTTGGTTGTACTAACTTATATTTTAGTGCTTGCTACGAAAACTTATCATTAGATATTCTTTTCTTGCTTTACATCTTCACTTTTCTAAATACTTATTACTTCTCAAAACATACTCCTTAAAACTGAAATTCTATCTTCTTTTCTTACTTTACTTCTTCACTTTTCAATAGGCTAACTTTTATCTACAAGAATTTCTTGACAAACCGAATACAGATTCGTAATTATTTTTGAATTACTAACATTTTGGTTGTACTAACTTATATTTTAGTGCTTGCTACGAAAACTTATCATTAGATATTCTTTTCTTGCTTTACATCTTCACTTTTCTAAATACTTATTACTTCTCAAAACATACTCCTTAAAACTGAAATACTATCTTCTTTTCTTACTTTACTTCTTCACTTTTCAATAGGCTAACTTTTATCTACATGAATATCTTGACAAACCGAATAAAGATTCGTAATTATCTTTGAATTACTAACATTTTGGTTGTACTAACTTATATTTTAGTGCTTGCTACGAAAACTTATCATTAGATATTCTTTTCTTGCTTTACATCTTCACTTTTCTAAATACTTATTACTTCTCAAAACATACTCCTTAAAACTGAAATTCTATCTTCTTTTCTTACTTTACTTCTTCACTTTTCAATAGGCTAACTTTTATCTACATGAATATCTTGACAAACCGAATAAAGATTCGTAATTATCTTTGAATTACTAACATTTTGGTTGTACTAACTTATATTTTAGTGCTTGCTACGAAAACTTATCATTAGATATTCTTTTCTTGCTTTACATCTTCACTTTTCTAAATACTTATTACTTCTCAAAACATACTCCTTAAAACTGAAATACTATCTTCTTTTCTTACTTTACTTCTTCACTTTTCAATAGGCTAACTTTTATCTACATGAATATCTTGACAAACCGAATAAAGATTCGTAATTATCTTTGAATTACTAACATTTTGGTTGTACTAACTTATATTTTAGTGCTTGCTACGAAAACTTATCATTAGATATTCTTTTCTTGCTTTACATCTTCACTTTTCTAAATACTTATTACTTCTCAAAACATACTCCTTAAAACTGAAATACTATCTTCTTTTCTTACTTTACTTCTTCACTTTTCAATAGGCTAACTTTTATCTACACAGAATATCTTGACAAACCGAATAAAGATTCGTAATTATCGTAATTATTTTTGAATTACTAACATTTTGGTTGTACTAACTTATATTTTAGTGCTTGCTACGAAAACTTATCATTAGATATTCTTTTCTTGCTTTACATCTTCACTTTTCTAAATACTTATTACTTCTCAAAACATACTCCTTAAAACTGAAACTGAAATTCTATCTTCTTTTCTTACTTTACTTCTTCACTTTTCAATAGGCTAACTTTTATCTACAAGAATATCTTGACAAACCGAATAAAGATTCGTAATTATCTTTGAATTACTAACATTTTGGTTGTACTAACTTATATTTTAGTGCTTGCTACGAAAACTTATCATTAGATATTCTTTTCTTGCTTTACATCTTCACTTTTCTAAATACTTATTACTTCTCAAAACATACTCCTTAAAACTGAAATACTATCTTCTTTTCTTACTTTACTTCTTCACTTTTCAATAGGCTAACTTTTATCTACAAGAATATCTTGACAAACCGAATAAAGATTCGTAATTATCTTTGAATTACTAACATTTTGGTTGTACTAACTTATATTTTAGTGCTTGCTACGAAAACTTATCATTAGATATTCTTTTCTTGCTTTACATCTTCACTTTTCTAAATACTTATTACTTCTCAAAACATACTCCTTAAAACTGAAATACTATCTTCTTTTCTTACTTTACTTCTTCACTTTTCAATAGGCTAACTTTTATCTACAAGAATTTCTTGACAAACCGAATACAGATTCGTAATTATTTTTGAATTACTAACATTTTGGTTGTACTAACTTATATTTTAGTGCTTGCTACGAAAACTTATCATTAGATATTCTTTTCTTGCTTTACATCTTCACTTTTCTAAATACTTATTACTTCTCAAAACATACTCCTTAAAACTGAAATACTATCTTCTTTTCTTACTTTACTTCTTCACTTTTCAATAGGCTAACTTTTATCTACAAGAATATCTTGACAAACCGAATAAAGATTCGTAATTATCTTTGAATTACTAACATTTTGGTTGTACTAACTTATATTTTAGTGCTTGCTACGAAAACTTATCATTAGATATTCTTTTCTTGCTTTACATCTTCACTTTTCTAAATACTTATTACTTCTCAAAACATACTCCTTAAAACTGAAATACTATCTTCTTTTCTTACTTTACTTCTTCACTTTTCAATAGGCTAACTTTTATCTACAAGAATATCTTGACAAACCGAATACAGATTCGTAATTATTTTTGAATTACTAACATTTTGGTTGTACTAACTTATATTTTAGTGCTTGCTACGAAAACTTATCATTAGATATTCTTTTCTTGCTTTACATCTTCACTTTTCTAAATACTTATTACTTCTCAAAACATACTCCTTAAAACTGAAATACTATCTTCTTTTCTTACTTTACTTCTTCACTTTTCAATAGGCTAACTTTTATCTACAAGAATTTCTTGACAAACCGAATACAGATTCGTAATTATTTTTGAATTACTAACATTTTGGTTGTACTAACTTATATTTTAGTGCTTGCTACGAAAACTTATCATTAGATATTCTTTTCTTGCTTTACATCTTCACTTTTCTAAATACTTATTACTTCTCAAAACATACTCCTTAAAACTGAAATACTATCTTCTTTTCTTACTTTACTTCTTCACTTTTCAATAGGCTAACTTTTATCTACAAGAATTTCTTGACAAACCGAATACAGATTCGTAATTATTTTTGAATTACTAACATTTTGGTTGTACTAACTTATATTTTAGTGCTTGCTACGAAAACTTATCATTAGATATTCTTTTCTTGCTTTACATCTTCACTTTTCTAAATACTTATTACTTCTCAAAACATACTCCTTAAAACTGAAATACTATCTTCTTTTCTTACTTTACTTCTTCACTTTTCAATAGGCTAACTTTTATCTACACATTTTGGTTGAATAGTCTTGACAAACCGAATAAAGATTCGTAATTATCTTTGAATTACTAACATTTTGGTTGTACTAACTTATATTTTAGTGCTTGCTACGAAAACTTATCATTAGATATTCTTTTCTTGCTTTACATCTTCACTTTTCTAAATACTTATTACTTCTCAAAACATACTCCTTAAAACTGAAATACTATCTTCTTTTCTTACTTTACTTCTTCACTTTTCAATAGGCTAACTTTTATCTACATATTCTTTTCTTGAATATCTTGACAAACCGAATAAAGATTCGTAATTATCTTTGAATTACTAACATTTTGGTTGTACTAACTTATATTTTAGTGCTTGCTACGAAAACTTATCATTAGATATTCTTTTCTTGCTTTACATCTTCACTTTTCTAAATACTTATTACTTCTCAAAACATACTCCTTAAAACTGAAATACTATCTTCTTTTCTTACTTTACTTCTTCACTTTTCAATAGGCTAACTTTTATCTACATGAATATCTTGACAAACCGAATAAAGATTCGTAATTATCTTTGAATTACTAACATTTTGGTTGTACTAACTTATATTTTAGTGCTTGCTACGAAAACTTATCATTAGATATTCTTTTCTTGCTTTACATCTTCACTTTTCTAAATACTTATTACTTCTCAAAACATACTCCTTAAAACTGAAATACTATCTTCTTTTCTTACTTTACTTCTTCACTTTTCAATAGGCTAACTTTTATCTACAAGAATTTCTTGACAAACCGAATACAGATTCGTAATTATTTTTGAATTACTAACATTTTGGTTGTACTAACTTATATTTTAGTGCTTGCTACGAAAACTTATCATTAGATATTCTTTTCTTGCTTTACATCTTCACTTTTCTAAATACTTATTACTTCTCAAAACATACTCCTTAAAACTGAAATACTATCTTCTTTTCTTACTTTACTTCTTCACTTTTCAATAGGCTAACTTTTATCTACAAGAATTTCTTGACAAACCGAATACAGATTCGTAATTATTTTTGAATTACTAACATTTTGGTTGTACTAACTTATATTTTAGTGCTTGCTACGAAAACTTATCATTAGATATTCTTTTCTTGCTTTACATCTTCACTTTTCTAAATACTTATTACTTCTCAAAACATACTCCTTAAAACTGAAATACTATCTTCTTTTCTTACTTTACTTCTTCACTTTTCAATAGGCTAACTTTTATCTACAAGAATTTCTTGACAAACCGAATACAGATTCGTAATTATTTTTGAATTACTAACATTTTGGTTGTACTAACTTATATTTTAGTGCTTGCTACGAAAACTTATCATTAGATATTCTTTTCTTGCTTTACATCTTCACTTTTCTAAATACTTATTACTTCTCAAAACATACTCCTTAAAACTGAAATACTATCTTCTTTTCTTACTTTACTTCTTCACTTTTCAATAGGCTAACTTTTATCTACATGAATATCTTGACAAACCGAATAAAGATTCGTAATTATCTTTGAATTACTAACATTTTGGTTGTACTAACTTATATTTTAGTGCTTGCTACGAAAACTTATCATTAGATATTCTTTTCTTGCTTTACATCTTCACTTTTCTAAATACTTATTACTTCTCAAAACATACTCCTTAAAACTGAAATACTATCTTCTTTTCTTACTTTACTTCTTCACTTTTCAATAGGCTAACTTTTATCTACATGAATATCTTGACAAACCGAATAAAGATTCGTAATTATCTTTGAATTACTAACATTTTGGTTGTACTAACTTATATTTTAGTGCTTGCTACGAAAACTTATCATTAGATATTCTTTTCTTGCTTTACATCTTCACTTTTCTAAATACTTATTACTTCTCAAAACATACTCCTTAAAACTGAAATACTATCTTCTTTTCTTACTTTACTTCTTCACTTTTCAATAGGCTAACTTTTATCTACAAGAATTTCTTGACAAACCGAATACAGATTCGTAATTATTTTTGAATTACTAACATTTTGGTTGTACTAACTTATATTTTAGTGCTTGCTACGAAAACTTATCATTAGATATTCTTTTCTTGCTTTACATCTTCACTTTTCTAAATACTTATTACTTCTCAAAACATACTCCTTAAAACTGAAATACTATCTTCTTTTCTTACTTTACTTCTTCACTTTTCAATAGGCTAACTTTTATCTACAAGAATTTCTTGACAAACCGAATACAGATTCGTAATTATTTTTGAATTACTAACATTTTGGTTGTACTAACTTATATTTTAGTGCTTGCTACGAAAACTTATCATTAGATATTCTTTTCTTGCTTTACATCTTCACTTTTCTAAATACTTATTACTTCTCAAAACATACTCCTTAAAACTGAAATACTATCTTCTTTTCTTACTTTACTTCTTCACTTTTCAATAGGCTAACTTTTATCTACAAGAATTTCTTGACAAACCGAATACAGATTCGTAATTATTTTTGAATTACTAACATTTTGGTTGTACTAACTTATATTTTAGTGCTTGCTACGAAAACTTATCATTAGATATTCTTTTCTTGCTTTACATCTTCACTTTTCTAAATACTTATTACTTCTCAAAACATACTCCTTAAAACTGAAATACTATCTTCTTTTCTTACTTTACTTCTTCACTTTTCAATAGGCTAACTTTTATCTACATGAATATCTTGACAAACCGAATAAAGATTCGTAATTATCTTTGAATTACTAACATTTTGGTTGTACTAACTTATATTTTAGTGCTTGCTACGAAAACTTATCATTAGATATTCTTTTCTTGCTTTACATCTTCACTTTTCTAAATACTTATTACTTCTCAAAACATACTCCTTAAAACTGAAATACTATCTTCTTTTCTTACTTTACTTCTTCACTTTTCAATAGGCTAACTTTTATCTACATGAATATCTTGACAAACCGAATAAAGATTCGTAATTATCTTTGAATTACTAACATTTTGGTTGTACTAACTTATATTTTAGTGCTTGCTACGAAAACTTATCATTAGATATTCTTTTCTTGCTTTACATCTTCACTTTTCTAAATACTTATTACTTCTCAAAACATACTCCTTAAAACTGAAATACTATCTTCTTTTCTTACTTTACTTCTTCACTTTTCAATAGGCTAACTTTTATCTACAAGAATTTCTTGACAAACCGAATACAGATTCGTAATTATTTTTGAATTACTAACATTTTGGTTGTACTAACTTATATTTTAGTGCTTGCTACGAAAACTTATCATTAGATATTCTTTTCTTGCTTTACATCTTCACTTTTCTAAATACTTATTACTTCTCAAAACATACTCCTTCAAAACATACTCCTTAAAACTGAAATACTATCTTCTTTTCTTACTTTACTTCTTCACTTTTCAATAGGCTAACTTTTATCTACATGAATATCTTGACAAACCGAATAAAGATTCGTAATTATCTTTGAATTACTAACATTTTGGTTGTACTAACTTATATTTTAGTGCTTGCTACGAAAACTTATCATTAGATATTCTTTTCTTGCTTTACATCTTCACTTTTCTAAATACTTATTACTTCTCAAAACATACTCCTTAAAACTGAAATACTATCTTCTTTTCTTACTTTACTTCTTCACTTTTCAATAGGCTAACTTTTATCTACAAGAATTTCTTGACAAACCGAATACAGATTCGTAATTATTTTTGAATTACTAACATTTTGGTTGTACTAACTTATATTTTAGTGCTTGCTACGAAAACTTATCATTAGATATTCTTTTCTTGCTTTACATCTTCACTTTTCTAAATACTTATTACTTCTCAAAACATACTCCTTAAAACTGAAATACTATCTTCTTTTCTTACTTTACTTCTTCACTTTTCAATAGGCTAACTTTTATCTACAAGAATTTCTTGACAAACCGAATACAGATTCGTAATTATTTTTGAATTACTAACATTTTGGTTGTACTAACTTATATTTTAGTGCTTGCTACGAAAACTTATCATTAGATATTCTTTTCTTGCTTTACATCTTCACTTTTCTAAATACTTATTACTTCTCAAAACATACTCCTTAAAACTGAAATACTATCTTCTTTTCTTACTTTACTTCTTCACTTTTCAATAGGCTAACTTTTATCTACAAGAATTTCTTGACAAACCGAATACAGATTCGTAATTATTTTTGAATTACTAACATTTTGGTTGTACTAACTTATATTTTAGTGCTTGCTACGAAAACTTATCATTAGATATTCTTTTCTTGCTTTACATCTTCACTTTTCTAAATACTTATTACTTCTCAAAACATACTCCTTAAAACTGAAATACTATCTTCTTTTCTTACTTTACTTCTTCACTTTTCAATAGGCTAACTTTTATCTACAAGAATTTCTTGACAAACCGAATACAGATTCGTAATTATTTTTGAATTACTAACATTTTGGTTGTACTAACTTATATTTTAGTGCTTGCTACGAAAACTTATCATTAGATATTCTTTTCTTGCTTTACATCTTCACTTTTCTAAATACTTATTACTTCTCAAAACATACTCCTTAAAACTGAAATACTATCTTCTTTTCTTACTTTACTTCTTCACTTTTCAATAGGCTAACTTTTATCTACATGAATATCTTGACAAACCGAATAAAGATTCGTAATTATCTTTGAATTACTAACATTTTGGTTGTACTAACTTATATTTTAGTGCTTGCTACGAAAACTTATCATTAGATATTCTTTTCTTGCTTTACATCTTCACTTTTCTAAATACTTATTACTTCTCAAAACATACTCCTTAAAACTGAAATACTATCTTCTTTTCTTACTTTACTTCTTCACTTTTCAATAGGCTAACTTTTATCTACATGAATATCTTGACAAACCGAATAAAGATTCGTAATTATCTTTGAATTACTAACATTTTGGTTGTACTAACTTATATTTTAGTGCTTGCTACGAAAACTTATCATTAGATATTCTTTTCTTGCTTTACATCTTCACTTTTCTAAATACTTATTACTTCTCAAAACATACTCCTTAAAACTGAAATACTATCTTCTTTTCTTACTTTACTTCTTCACTTTTCAATAGGCTAACTTTTATCTACAAGAATTTCTTGACAAACCGAATACAGATTCGTAATTATTTTTGAATTACTAACATTTTGGTTGTACTAACTTATATTTTAGTGCTTGCTACGAAAACTTATCATTAGATATTCTTTTCTTGCTTTACATCTTCACTTTTCTAAATACTTATTACTTCTCAAAACATACTCCTTAAAACTGAAATACTATCTTCTTTTCTTACTTTACTTCTTCACTTTTCAATAGGCTAACTTTTATCTACATGAATATCTTGACAAACCGAATAAAGATTCGTAATTATCTTTGAATTACTAACATTTTGGTTGTACTAACTTATATTTTAGTGCTTGCTACGAAAACTTATCATTAGATATTCTTTTCTTGCTTTACATCTTCACTTTTCTAAATACTTATTACTTCTCAAAACATACTCCTTAAAACTGAAATACTATCTTCTTTTCTTACTTTACTTCTTCACTTTTCAATAGGCTAACTTTTATCTACATGAATATCTTGACAAACCGAATAAAGATTCGTAATTATCTTTGAATTACTAACATTTTGGTTGTACTAACTTATATTTTAGTGCTTGCTACGAAAACTTATCATTAGATATTCTTTTCTTGCTTTACATCTTCACTTTTCTAAATACTTATTACTTCTCAAAACATACTCCTTAAAACTGAAATACTATCTTCTTTTCTTACTTTACTTCTTCACTTTTCAATAGGCTAACTTTTATCTACAAGAATTTCTTGACAAACCGAATACAGATTCGTAATTATTTTTGAATTACTAACATTTTGGTTGTACTAACTTATATTTTAGTGCTTGCTACGAAAACTTATCATTAGATATTCTTTTCTTGCTTTACATCTTCACTTTTCTAAATACTTATTACTTCTCAAAACATACTCCTTAAAACTGAAATACTATCTTCTTTTCTTACTTTACTTCTTCACTTTTCAATAGGCTAACTTTTATCTACAAGAATTTCTTGACAAACCGAATACAGATTCGTAATTATTTTTGAATTACTAACATTTTGGTTGTACTAACTTATATTTTAGTGCTTGCTACGAAAACTTATCATTAGATATTCTTTTCTTGCTTTACATCTTCACTTTTCTAAATACTTATTACTTCTCAAAACATACTCCTTAAAACTGAAATACTATCTTCTTTTCTTACTTTACTTCTTCACTTTTCAATAGGCTACTATCTTCTTTTCTTTTTACTTCTTACTTTTCATAGAATTATCTTGACAAACCGAATACAGATTCGTAATTATTTTTGAATTACTAACATTTTGGTTGTACTAACTTATATTTTAGTGCTTGCTACGAAAACTTATCATTAGATATTCTTTTCTTGCTTTACATCTTCACTTTTCTAAATACTTATTACTTCTCAAAACTGAAATACTACTCTTTTCTTACTTTACTTCTTCACTTTTGAATATAACTATCTTCTGAAATACTATCTTACTTTACTTCTTTACTTCTTCAATAGGCTAACTTTTATCTACATGAATATCTTGACAAACCGAATACAGATTCGTAATTATCTTTGAATTACTAACATTTTGGTTGTACTAACTTATATTTTAGTGCTTGCTACGAAAACTTATCATTAGATATTCTTTTCTTGCTTTACATCTTCACTTTTCTAAATACTTATTACTTCTCAAAACATACTCCTTAAAACTGAAATACTATCTTCTTTTCTTACTTTACTTCTTCACTTTTCAATAGGCTAACTTTTATCTACATGAATATCTTGACAAACCGAATAAAGATTCGTAATTATCTTTGAATTACTAACATTTTGGTTGTACTAACTTATATTTTAGTGCTTGCTACGAAAACTTATCATTAGATATTCTTTTCTTGCTTTACATCTTCACTTTTCTAAATACTTATTACTTCTCAAAACATACTCCTTAAAACTGAAATACTATCTTCTTTTCTTACTTTACTTCTTCACTTTTCAATAGGCTAACTTTTATCTACAAGAATTTCTTGACAAACCGAATACAGATTCGTAATTATTTTTGAATTACTAACATTTTGGTTGTACTAACTTATATTTTAGTGCTTGCTACGAAAACTTATCATTAGATATTCTTTTCTTGCTTTACATCTTCACTTTTCTAAATACTTATTACTTCTCAAAACATACTCCTTAAAACTGAAATACTATCTTCTTTTCTTACTTTACTTCTTCACTTTTCAATAGGCTAACTTTTATCTACAAGAATTTCTTGACAAACCGAATACAGATTCGTAATTATTTTTGAATTACTAACATTTTGGTTGTACTAACTTATATTTTAGTGCTTGCTACGAAAACTTATCATTAGATATTCTTTTCTTGCTTTACATCTTCACTTTTCTAAATACTTATTACTTCTCAAAACATACTCCTTAAAACTGAAATACTATCTTCTTTTCTTACTTTACTTCTTCACTTTTCAATAGGCTAACTTTTATCTACATGAATATCTTGACAAACCGAATAAAGATTCGTAATTATCTTTGAATTACTAACATTTTGGTTGTACTAACTTATATTTTAGTGCTTGCTACGAAAACTTATCATTAGATATTCTTTTCTTGCTTTACATCTTCACTTTTCTAAATACTTATTACTTCTCAAAACATACTCCTTAAAACTGAAATACTATCTTCTTTTCTTACTTTACTTCTTCACTTTTCAATAGGCTAACTTTTATCTACAAGAATTTCTTGACAAACCGAATACAGATTCGTAATTATTTTTGAATTACTAACATTTTGGTTGTACTAACTTATATTTTAGTGCTTGCTACGAAAACTTATCATTAGATATTCTTTTCTTGCTTTACATCTTCACTTTTCTAAATACTTATTACTTCTCAAAACATACTCCTTAAAACTGAAATACTATCTTCTTTTCTTACTTTACTTCTTCACTTTTCAATAGGCTAACTTTTATCTACAAGAATTTCTTGACAAACCGAATACAGATTCGTAATTATTTTTGAATTACTAACATTTTGGTTGTACTAACTTATATTTTAGTGCTTGCTACGAAAACTTATCATTAGATATTCTTTTCTTGCTTTACATCTTCACTTTTCTAAATACTTATTACTTCTCAAAACATACTCCTTAAAACTGAAATACTATCTTCTTTTCTTACTTTACTTCTTCACTTTTCAATAGGCTAACTTTTATCTACATGAATATCTTGACAAACCGAATAAAGATTCGTAATTATCTTTGAATTACTAACATTTTGGTTGTACTAACTTATATTTTAGTGCTTGCTACGAAAACTTATCATTAGATATTCTTTTCTTGCTTTACATCTTCACTTTTCTAAATACTTATTACTTCTCAAAACATACTCCTTAAAACTGAAATACTATCTTCTTTTCTTACTTTACTTCTTCACTTTTCAATAGGCTAACTTTTATCTACAAGAATTTCTTGACAAACCGAATACAGATTCGTAATTATTTTTGAATTACTAACATTTTGGTTGTACTAACTTATATTTTAGTGCTTGCTACGAAAACTTATCATTAGATATTCTTTTCTTGCTTTACATCTTCACTTTTCTAAATACTTATTACTTCTCAAAACATACTCCTTAAAACTGAAATACTATCTTCTTTTCTTACTTTACTTCTTCACTTTTCAATAGGCTAACTTTTATCTACAAGAATTTCTTGACAAACCGAATACAGATTCGTAATTATTTTTGAATTACTAACATTTTGGTTGTACTAACTTATATTTTAGTGCTTGCTACGAAAACTTATCATTAGATATTCTTTTCTTGCTTTACATCTTCACTTTTCTAAATACTTATTACTTCTCAAAACATACTCCTTAAAACTGAAATACTATCTTCTTTTCTTACTTTACTTCTTCACTTTTCAATAGGCTAACTTTTATCTACATGAATATCTTGACAAACCGAATAAAGATTCGTAATTATCTTTGAATTACTAACATTTTGGTTGTACTAACTTATATTTTAGTGCTTGCTACGAAAACTTATCATTAGATATTCTTTTCTTGCTTTACATCTTCACTTTTCTAAATACTTATTACTTCTCAAAACATACTCCTTAAAACTGAAATACTATCTTCTTTTCTTACTTTACTTCTTCACTTTTCAATAGGCTAACTTTTATCTACATGAATATCTTGACAAACCGAATAAAGATTCGTAATTATCTTTGAATTACTAACATTTTGGTTGTACTAACTTATATTTTAGTGCTTGCTACGAAAACTTATCATTAGATATTCTTTTCTTGCTTTACATCTTCACTTTTCTAAATACTTATTACTTCTCAAAACATACTCCTTAAAACTGAAATACTATCTTCTTTCTTACTTTACTTCTTCACTTTTCAATAGGCTAACTTTTATCTACAAGAATTTCTTGACAAACCGAATACAGATTCGTAATTATTTTTGAATTACTAACATTTTGGTTGTACTAACTTATATTTTAGTGCTTGCTACGAAAACTTATCATTAGATATTCTTTTCTTGCTTTACATCTTCACTTTCTAAATACTTATTACTTCTCAAAACATACTCCTTAAAACTGAAATACTATCTTCTTTTCTTACTTTACTTCTTCACTTTTCAATAGGCTAACTTTTATCTACAAGAATTTCTTGACAAACCGAATACAGATTCGTAATTATTTTTGAATTACTAACATTTTGGTTGTACTAACTTATATTTTAGTGCTTGCTACGAAAACTTATCATTAGATATTCTTTTCTTGCTTTACATCTTCACTTTTCTAAATACTTATTACTTCTCAAAACATACTCCTTAAAACTGAAATACTATCTTCTTTTCTTACTTTACTTCTTCACTTTTCAATAGGCTAACTTTTATCTACAAGAATTTCTTGACAAACCGAATACAGATTCGTAATTATTTTTGAATTACTAACATTTTGGTTGTACTAACTTATATTTTAGTGCTTGCTACGAAAACTTATCATTAGATATTCTTTTCTTGCTTTACATCTTCACTTTTCTAAATACTTATTACTTCTCAAAACATACTCCTTAAAACTGAAATACTATCTTCTTTTCTTACTTTACTTCTTCACTTTTCAATAGGCTAACTTTTATCTACATGAATATCTTGACAAACCGAATAAAGATTCGTAATTATCTTTGAATTACTAACATTTTGGTTGTACTAACTTATATTTTAGTGCTTGCTACGAAAACTTATCATTAGATATTCTTTTCTTGCTTTACATCTTCACTTTTCTAAATACTTATTACTTCTCAAAACATACTCCTTAAAACTGAAATACTATCTTCTTTTCTTACTTTACTTCTTCACTTTTCAATAGGCTAACTTTTATCTACATGAATATCTTGACAAACCGAATAAAGATTCGTAATTATCTTTGAATTACTAACATTTTGGTTGTACTAACTTATATTTTAGTGCTTGCTACGAAAACTTATCATTAGATATTCTTTTCTTGCTTTACATCTTCACTTTTCTAAATACTTATTACTTCTCAAAACATACTCCTTAAAACTGAAATACTATCTTCTTTTCTTACTTTACTTCTTCACTTTTCAATAGGCTAACTTTTATCTACATGAATATCTTGACAAACCGAATAAAGATTCGTAATTATCTTTGAATTACTAACATTTTGGTTGTACTAACTTATATTTTAGTGCTTGCTACGAAAACTTATCATTAGATATTCTTTTCTTGCTTTACATCTTCACTTTTCTAAATACTTATTACTTCTCAAAACATACTCCTTAAAACTGAAATACTATCTTCTTTTCTTACTTTACTTCTTCACTTTTCAATAGGCTAACTTTTATCTACATGAATATCTTGACAAACCGAATAAAGATTCGTAATTATCTTTGAATTACTAACATTTTGGTTGTACTAACTTATATTTTAGTGCTTGCTACGAAAACTTATCATTAGATATTCTTTTCTTGCTTTACATCTTCACTTTTCTAAATACTTATTACTTCTCAAAACATACTCCTTAAAACTGAAATACTATCTTCTTTTCTTACTTTACTTCTTCACTTTTCAATAGGCTAACTTTTATCTACAAGAATTTCTTGACAAACCGAATACAGATTCGTAATTATTTTTGAATTACTAACATTTTGGTTGTACTAACTTATATTTTAGTGCTTGCTACGAAAACTTATCATTAGATATTCTTTTCTTGCTTTACATCTTCACTTTTCTAAATACTTATTACTTCTCAAAACATACTCCTTAAAACTGAAATACTATCTTCTTTTCTTACTTTACTTCTTCACTTTTCAATAGGCTAACTTTTATCTACAAGAATTTCTTGACAAACCGAATACAGATTCGTAATTATTTTTGAATTACTAACATTTTGGTTGTACTAACTTATATTTTAGTGCTTGCTACGAAAACTTATCATTAGATATTCTTTTCTTGCTTTACATCTTCACTTTTCTAAATACTTATTACTTCTCAAAACATACTCCTTAAAACTGAAATACTATCTTCTTTTCTTACTTTACTTCTTCACTTTTCAATAGGCTAACTTTTATCTACATGAATATCTTGACAAACCGAATAAAGATTCGTAATTATCTTTGAATTACTAACATTTTGGTTGTACTAACTTATATTTTAGTGCTTGCTACGAAAACTTATCATTAGATATTCTTTTCTTGCTTTACATCTTCACTTTTCTAAATACTTATTACTTCTCAAAACATACTCCTTAAAACTGAAATACTATCTTCTTTTCTTACTTTACTTCTTCACTTTTCAATAGGCTAACTTTTATCTACATGAATATCTTGACAAACCGAATAAAGATTCGTAATTATTTTTGAATTACTAACATTTTGGTTGTACTAACTTATATTTTAGTGCTTGCTACGAAAACTTATCATTAGATATTCTTTTCTTGCTTTACATCTTCACTTTTCTAAATACTTATTACTTCTCAAAACATACTCCTTAAAACTGAAATACTATCTTCTTTTCTTACTTTACTTCTTCACTTTTCAATAGGCTAACTTTTATCTACATGAATATCTTGACAAACCGAATAAAGATTCGTAATTATCTTTGAATTACTAACATTTTGGTTGTACTAACTTATATTTTAGTGCTTGCTACGAAAACTTATCATTAGATATTCTTTTCTTGCTTTACATCTTCACTTTTCTAAATACTTATTACTTCTCAAAACATACTCCTTAAAACTGAAATACTATCTTCTTTTCTTACTTTACTTCTTCACTTTTCAATAGGCTAACTTTTATCTACATGAATATCTTGACAAACCGAATAAAGATTCGTAATTATCTTTGAATTACTAACATTTTGGTTGTACTAACTTATATTTTAGTGCTTGCTACGAAAACTTATCATTAGATATTCTTTTCTTGCTTTACATCTTCACTTTTCTAAATACTTATTACTTCTCAAAACATACTCCTTAAAACTGAAATACTATCTTCTTTTCTTACTTTACTTCTTCACTTTTCAATAGGCTAACTTTTATCTACATGAATATCTTGACAAACCGAATAAAGATTCGTAATTATCTTTGAATTACTAACATTTTGGTTGTACTAACTTATATTTTAGTGCTTGCTACGAAAACTTATCATTAGATATTCTTTTCTTGCTTTACATCTTCACTTTTCTAAATACTTATTACTTCTCAAAACATACTCCTTAAAACTGAAATACTATCTTCTTTTCTTACTTTACTTCTTCACTTTTCAATAGGCTAACTTTTATCTACAAGAATTTCTTGACAAACCGAATACAGATTCGTAATTATCTTTGAATTACTAACATTTTGGTTGTACTAACTTATATTTTAGTGCTTGCTACGAAAACTTATCATTAGATATTCTTTTCTTGCTTTACATCTTCACTTTTCTAAATACTTATTACTTCTCAAAACATACTCCTTAAAACTGAAATACTATCTTCTTTTCTTACTTTACTTCTTCACTTTTCAATAGGCTAACTTTTATCTACATGAATATCTTGACAAACCGAATAAAGATTCGTAATTATCTTTGAATTACTAACATTTTGGTTGTACTAACTTATATTTTAGTGCTTGCTAC
>CAMPDV010007783.1:0-43447 GCA_946699065.1 Loxodes magnus
CAAAAGTTTAATACTGTTCCGAGATTATTCCTTTTTCTACGTAACGAGGCATAATCAAATAAAAAAATAGAATAAAAATAATTTAAAGATAAGCAATCAGAAAATTTTTGAACATAGCATAATGTAGCTAGAAATGAGCAACAATACATAGACTTTAACTGATTACCTTTTGAAGATATCGCTGTAAAAAGATTTTTCAAATTTTACAAAAAAATAAACTATTTATACTAATTAGAAAAAACAAAAACTGCCTTTTAAAATCTTAAATTCACATTATTATTTGAATTATTTAATAGAAAAAACTTAAATATAAATAAGACTTGAAAAAATTATCAACTACTACAAAATAGAATCAAACAAATTATAGAACTTAAATTGCAACAAATATATGTAATATATAGATGATTCTATTACATTTTTTGAAACCATGGAAAGAATAACGAAAAAAAGATGAGATAGATAAGGAAATTACTAAGAAATGATAACGACAAAATTAATTTAATATAGAAGAAATATTCCCAGAAATAATAAATTCTAAACTAAATAGAAACAATATACAAGAATCAAAATCAATATATAAACTCAGGTCTAACTAATATTTTTCAAAAAAGATTTTTAAGAAAGACATATAGACTAAGAAAGGATAAAATGTATATGTGGTGATATAGATACTTATCAGCACATTTATATTTTTCCATAATATGTAAAAATAATTAAGGAATTTGAATAAAGAATTGAATTTTAAATAAAGAAAATGAATGAAAATATAATAAAAAGATAGAATTGTATTAAATAAATTTAAATTAAATCTGAGAGAAACTATTAAGCAACTAATTGAATATTAATTGATTCTATAGCAAAAAACAATTAAAAATCAAAACGAAAAATAGATAAATTAATAAAAATAATGTGAAAAAATATAAAAATATAATGAAAATAAACACAAAAATAGATAATACTATAAGAAGAGGACATTTAAAATTAAGCTGAGTTGAATTGAGTTGAGTTAAGATAGAAAAACATTAAATAAGCTTTTTAGCAAATTTATATTTTCATAATTTAATTTAATTTAATTTAAAAATTTTTGAAATTTTTTTCTACTTGTGATTATTTATCCCGAAAATAAAAGTTTTAATCCTTCACCAAAATGTCTTCATTGCAAAACACTGAGCAAATTGTTTTTTCATTTAAAAAATATTTTATAAAATTCTTTTCTTAAAAAATGCTTTTCAAAAAATGTAAAATGTGAAATAATAAATAAATATGATTTATTACAGAGCGTGTAACACCTCGTTGGCGCTTCTTTTTCCATATTTCAATACATTCTGTTTCTTTAAATAAACCTTCCGTTAATAGAAATTTATCTCTTATTAATTACCTATTTTCGTCATTTTCTCTTCATTTTCTCTTATTATTTTATCTATCTACACTTTATTAGAATTTTATTACAAAATTCCTTAATTTTTCTTACATATCTTGCTAAATTTCGTTCAAATTATTTTCTTCTTAATCAAATTTTATAAACTCAAAAAAATTATCCTTTTCCTGCTCTATAATATTTTCCTTTTTCTTTTTTCATTCAATTTCCTTTTCTATTTATCCTTCTTTCCTTTTTTCATTATATCTTTGTTAATATTTGATTTTCAAGTCAATTTTAGATATTTTCACTTTCTTAGGTTCTAATGAATTTCTCGAATTTGGCCGTACCTCATATTATATCAAAAAGTTCTATTCCTTATCTCTCTACATCTATTGCTCTTAGATTTCATATTTATATTTATCTTCTTTCTTTGTATTCTATGCATTAATCTATGATATTTCTTTCATTTTCTATTCTTCATTTGCAGAGAGGGTATAATAAAATATAAACTATAATATATTTAAACCTTAATTTTCTAATTATTTTTTTTAATCTAAATTTAAAATTTTAACTTAATAAGAAAAATTGAAACAAAAATACAAATAAGCTTAATAATAATTTTTATCTTATAAAATTGAAACAAAAAATAATAGTTTAGCATAAAAAATAATAAAAAATAAAAATATACTTAAAGAACTTAAAATTCTAAAGATATATTTATAATTCCAATCAGCAAATTATTAGTACATTTTCAAATTTTTTTTTCGTTCAAAATGATGAATGAAAAAGATTAAAATTTATTTAAAAATTTTATTATAATTGGATACAATGTAATTTGAAATTAAAAATAATTTACTTTGAAATATTCCTTAAAAAAATATGCACTTAATATTTTTATTTTTAAAAAAATTTTAACATTAATTATTGTTTACTAAATATTTAAAAACGACATTTAAATGGTTTTTTACAAAATGATATAGATGTACAAAGATATATTCTAAAAAGCCAAATAAATTTTAATATCCTTAAGTTTAAAAAACTAAACATAAAGATTTTTAAAACTCAATAGCAATCATAAATATAAAATATTTAAACTTCGAATAAAAAATAAAACTAAAATATTTTGAAACTTTATAAAATCTTAGTTTAAATAAAATATATTTACTTAGATTTATCTACTTTTAATAGTAACTTATATAATCGTAAAAATTAAAATAGTCTAAATAAGTTATTTTCTTATTCTCAACTTGAAAAGCTCCACTTCCTCACCGTATTATCATAACCTCCAGATACTAACCATCTATTGTCACTACTCAATGCTATAGAAATTATTTCTTATTTATGTCCTTTAAGAGTCTATATACACTCACCCGTATTAAAGTTCCATATCTTGATTGTACTATCCCATGAACCAGAAAATATTGCACTTGAATCAATACTAAGTTGAATACTACGTACAGTACTTGTGTGAGCATTTAGAGTTCGAATACATTATCCAGTAAAGAAGTCCCATATCTTAATTGATTTATCGCCTGAACTCAATATTATATAGTCATTATTCAGTGATAAGATTACCGAAAAAATTGAGTCTTAATGCTCAGAAAGAGTTCTCACACAGCTCCCTGTCTGGTAATCCCAGATCTTTATCGTTTTATCGTAGCTTCCCGATACAATTCATTTCTGGTTACTTGCTATTGCTAGCGAGTCAACTCAATACATATGTCCAGTCAAAGTTCTCACACAACTCCCTGTCTGGAAATCTCAGATCTTTATTGTTGCATCACTACTTCCCGATACAATTCATTTCTAGTCTTTTGTTATTGCTACCGCTAAAACTCCATTAGTATGTCCTGTTAAAGTTTTTAGCAGGGTAGCAGTCTGTAAATTCCAAATTTTAATCGTTTCATCTCAACTTCCCGATACAATTCATTTCTGGTCACTTGTTATTGTTACTGATCTTACTGAACTCTAATGTCCCGTAATAGTTCTCATACAGCTCCCAGTCTGGAAATCTCAAATCTTTATTGTTTTTTCTGGATAGTTTGAACCAGAAAAAATTCATTTCTGGTCACTTGTGATTTCTACCGAGTTAACTGAAATCGTATGTACTATCAAAATTTAGTCTAAAATTAAAGCAAAATTACCCTGAGATGAATCGTAGCTAATTTTAGTTATAAGCTTTTTGAAGCATAAGTTAAACAGAATTTCATATTTAAATAGAAGAAAAGACATTCTACTAATGAATAAGTATTTTGTCTCAAAAGTTTTCGTAAAAAAATACATTTAGTAAATTATTTTCTTTTATCTTCCATTTTATTTAATAATCTTCATTTATAATTGATTAATTAGAGTTAAAATTTTAAGAAAAATATTTTTCTAACCTAATCTACTTAATGAAATAAAACAGATAAATTTATTATTAAAAGTGATTAAAAAAATCATTCTGGCTTAAAAAAATATTTTGTGGATTTAAGGAAGATAAGAATTAAATTTTTAAAGAAAAGTACCAGAAGCTAGTATTCCCTAAAAATGATAAGTATTTAAAATAAAAAAAATAGATTTCTTTTAAATTTTTTATACTTTAAAACAATAAACTAAAATAAATAAATAAATAAAAAGCTTTTCTATTATTTTTTAAAGCTCAGAAAAACAGTATTCTCTAATACATTAAACAATAAAATTTTATTTCTTATAAACCCTTAAAAAATATATTCAATTTATAATAATATTTTATTTAATTATATTTTAATACATTATAGTATTCTATATAATATAATATTATATAATATTATTTAATATAATATAATATAATATTATATTATATAATATAATATAAAATAAAAAAATAATATTATATAATGCTATATTATATAATATAATTATTTTTATCTCTGATAAAGCTGATTTTTAAATTTAATACTTTAAGATTTTTTTGATTTTTAGATTTTTTTAGTAAAACAAGTTAATCAAATTTTTTGTTTTGTTTAATAGATGTTAAAGTTTATTCGTTATTATTCATTCTTTTGAATAATTTCTATCAGCTTTAAGTTTGCAGTAAGATTTTTCCATTCTGCTTCTCCACCTTTACTACTCACATTTTTGTTTTGCCTGCTCTTTTAATTTTTGTTTTTCTAAAATAATCACATCATTCCCTGATCATTCGCTGTAACTTGTACCAACATGGGCCATTTATAGCCTTTTTTCTATCTTCAGATTCATCTCTCATTGGTTCTTTTCAGTCTCTTATATTATGGGATATAAATTTTTATAATACTAACTTCTTCAACAATTGTAATTTTTATTAAATTTTCTTCTTCACGTTCGGTTTCTTTTATCCTTTGCGATTTCAGATAGTTCTTTTAAAAATTTTTATTGTTTTTTAACTTACATTAGGCTCTAAAAATCGATTGAAAATTAAATTTTTTTAATTTAGGTTTTAGATTTCTTATCATTTGCGATTGAGCCTATTTTAAGTTTTCATTTCTTTTATCTTACTAATATTTAGAAGATTTAGAGTTAAAATCTATCTGAAATAGGGAATTTAAAAGAAGAGTAAAGATACATAGAAAACTTTGTAAAATAAACACTAGGAGAAATGATGATTTCTAGATTTACAAAATATTTTTTCTTTAAACATGAGTTATGAGAGAAAATATTTACTAGTATTATAAAGTTTAAAATCTAAGTTTTGATGCATTTAATAAACGACATATAGCTATCAATTTCTTAATAAATAAAAACGAATGTAAAAAATCTTGAAACAGTATAACTGGAATTTACTATATGTAAGAAAATAAATTCTAAAGGGAAAGCAAATAAAGTGAGTGAGCTAATTAAAGATTAAAAATAGTAATTAAAAAGAGAGAATAATTATATTTGAAGGTGAGTGAGAAAGAAGAGTAATTAGAAGAAGCTAAAGTTTATTAAAGAAATTATTTGCGGTGGAATGAATTGAGCGGCTTGGAGACTTCAGATCC
This sequence comes from Loxodes magnus, assembly GCA_946699065.1. Taxonomy (NCBI): domain Eukaryota; phylum Ciliophora; class Karyorelictea; order Loxodida; family Loxodidae; genus Loxodes; species Loxodes magnus. The sequence goes on from CAMPDV010007783.1 coordinate 5,338, forward strand.
AGAAAAAAATGAAGATTATTAAAAGCTAGATAGTTTATAATTAATCTTGCATAATAAAAAAAATTTAGATACATCTTTAAATATACTATAATTTGATGATAGCTGATAATGAAGCAGCTTGAATCTTAAAATTAACAGGGAAAGTTTAGTGGATTTAAAAATGAAAAAAGATTTGATAAAACGAATTACATTGAATATAAAAAGAATATTTGTCATATTCTAAAGGTGCATATGATTTTTACAGGCTTATAGATTAAAAGCTATTAGCAAGCTTCATTTCTCCTTTCTCAAAATAATTTTAAAAAATTTAGATTAGATTTAATAATTAGAAGGCTTTTCGCTCCGACAATAGAACAAGTTCTTTACATCCTATCTACTTTTGCATGTGTTTTTGGACTGGTTTTTCTTCCAGCTTAAAAAAGATTGCCTTCTTCTCCTTCAGTTTTTATTTTCAGTCTTTTCTGGCAGTTTTATCGCGTAAAATTATCCATTTTAGTTGCAGTAAATTCGTTTATTCATTCTTTTTTCTTCATCCCACCCTGTTTCTTTTTCCTCAGGGAAGTCTTGCAGCGCCTGTATAAATGCTAAATGCTCCCGCAATAATGGCATTTCTTCCAGAACCACCTTGTATTCTTCATCTATTTCTCTTGTGAGGTTGCTCAACATCCTTTTTATCCACGGTGCATTAAGTTATATGTCTTGAGGAATTCTTTGAATTTAGTCTAAATGTAGTTTAAAAGTTTCTTGAGCTCTTTCTTTCTCACTGTGCTTCACGTTGCTTAGAGGTCTTGTTCGGTATTTATCTTCCTCTACTTTATAATTCTGGATTTGTTTTCGAGTCGCATTCTTAAATCTATATGCTCTTAAATGAATTTCTCAACTTTATTTAGCAGAATTAAAATTATTAAAACAATTTGCGTTTAATTCATGCTTTATAAGTTCTTTTCTTCATATCTTCCCAGTCTCCTGAGTTATAATTTAATTAACTGTACGAAATTTATTCCTATAAACCAGTTTCTGAGTTGGGGCCTCCTCACTTTATGCTAATCGTTTTCCAATTTTTTGTTCACAATATATCGATTACTCTTTTTGGTACTTCAGATTCTTCTTAAATTTCTTGTATTATTTTTACGAAAAGTTGACTTCCTTTTCTGCATATTTAGAAGATTAGGTTGTTAAATGAGACGTGGATTAAAAAAATGTGCAGAAACACTTGACATATATAAACAAAATGCATTATGCATATAGCTATTAGACTTAAGATTTATAAATATCTTATACATTTTCTCCTTGATAACTAAAAGAATCTGAAAGAGTAAAAAGATTTATTGAATAGAAAGAAGAGAAGCATTAGATTCTAAAAAAATTAAATTCATAATAAATTAATAAATGCAAAATATTTCAAAATATTAAAAATTTTATAACTTATTTATTTATTTTGCTTCTTATTTTTACCTTGAGTTGGATTTTGGGAAAATTAGCCAGTTCTCAAGTCGTTGAAACCATGTCCGCATTTTGCGATTAATTAAATCATTTTGATTTATTATCTTTTGTGAAGCATCGAATATGCTCAGCATTTTTAATTATTTTAAGATGCACTTCATTTCATTTTAATGACATCTGTAATTTGCTTTAACTTAAGTCTTTTATAATTGATTTAAACATTGCATATTCTACTTCCTTGCGGCCAATTTTATTTTAATTTTATTAAGATTCTTGAATCATCAAAATAAGCTAAAAAACTTTGTTAAAATCTTATGATTGTAGAATACTAATAAAAAAAATGATAAATGAATTTCTTTTAAGAGACTTAAGATAAATTTTATACAAGAATTTTTTATAGTTTGCACAGATTACTCCATATTTAATTCCATTAGCTTGACCTTTAATTTATTCTTTACTTATTTAATATCTTATATTATGAAAATGCAAGCCTTTATTCGAACCTCAAATCTCTAAAAGCTGAATAGTTATATCAAAGGAATCTCTTTCTAGCAGATTGATAAAAATACTTTTAAAATGCAAGGCAGCATCAACTAAATTCTAGACTCTGGTGATATCATTCTGAAAAATATTGAGAACTCCGCTATTAGTAATGACCTTAGCTTAGAATTTTTGAATGGAGAATTTGTCACTAATGAAAAAGTTGATTCAAACGAGTATTATTTCAAAGAAAACAAGGGGCGTTTCAAGGTAATTAAGCTATCAGATACATAAAGAATCCTAGACTACAAAATGCCTATCTTGAAGCAAAGCTTATCTCTATTACTGAAGCAAAAGCAAGCTGATGTGTTTGTGTTGTAGCAACAAAGAATAGTAGAAAAATAATTCAGTTCCTATGAGCTCCTAACACATCAGTTTCTAACAAATTTTCTCAATTTTCATTTTTATAACTTTCAATTATAGAAGGAATGGTACTCCCTGAACGAATTAGAGTATATGCAAGAGATGTTACGTATATTCTCCTGTGATCGAATGTACAAAGATTGCTTAAAGCTTCGCAGAGGCTACAATCATCATATGCTTGCAGAAATCATAGTGGGGTGCAAGAAAGAAGAGAACCAAATTAATAAAACAAAAATATACTTTGGTTCAGTCTTTCCGTCTAGAAAAGCAATTTAATTAGCTGAAAAAATTGCTTAGGAGAAGAATATAGAATTCTTTCATGATCTAATCTTCTATGGCCTTGGTTTTGACCGAAAAGAAAATTTAATCAAGTTTTACTACATTTCGCCTGAAGGAAGCTCAGATGAAAAAGGAAAATATCTGCAGCTGATTTCAAATTCTTATGACTAAACAACAGGTCATAAGCAAGAAAGTAAAACATACAAATATTTAACATAATCTTTATATGATGAAAATACTTAAACTAATATCGCTGTCATGGAAACTGATAAGCGAGGTGTTGTTCTACAGTATGATTTAAATTCTAAACTGGATCTTTCATACAAGGAAGAGTTTGAAGCTACAACAAAGTACTGATATAACAAAGTTGACATTTTTGGCTAGCAAATAATAGAATATTATAATTCTCTCTTCATACCAATGGATGCGATTTCTTATACAAATGAGAAGAACTATGATTTTACTTTTCCAAGGTGGTTGAACTTTTATTGAAAACTTAAACAATATTAAAAAAAATTATTATCATCATTTCTATAATTTCACATTTGGATATCTGTATTAGCTTAGTACAGATTTTATAGAACAATTTTTAAATTATAATTCTTAACTTTATTTATTAATTCAAACGTAATTTTCAATATCATCTTCCTGCAGCCTCTCAACTATCAGCTTATCTTCCTTATTTTAATAGGTTAATTTCTATGTATGGTTTGAATTTAATGAGAAAATGTAATAAAAATTTATTAAGGTTTAAATTTAATTTTTTTTTTATTTTTTTAATAAATTATAGTAAATTAATTAATATTAAAAATATGTTTTTAATGGGATAAAAAAATATGGAACAGAACAGAACATTAGACTCTCAAAAAATGTTGCTAGGAAGGAAGAGACAAGAAGTTAAATAATCACGTAAAATTGAAAAGAAACAAGAAAGTTCTAGTTCAGAATCATAAGATAAAATTATAACTGAAATTTTGGAACAAGAACAAGATATTAAAAGCTTTTCCCATAGAAATCCAAAAACGATTTAGGACTTGTGAAAATAATTAAACAACAAGTTGAGAAATTTTCAACTAAAGTTGTCAAATACACAAATTAACTATATACATAAATGAGAATAATAACGAGAGGGATATATTTAAAATGCAACTCATTGAAAATAAACTTATAATGCATGAGCAACTATGGCTACAATCTCATTAGTATTCAAAAAAAATTCGATGATGGAAATTGAAAAAACTTAAATTAAAGTTTAGAAAGAATAAAAAGCAGAACCTTAACCTGGTAAGCCAAAATTCGAAAAGAAATTACAAAAAATAGAAAAAAATTATCTGCAACTATTCGATTAACTATACCTTCAGTAAAGATGCTGATAATGCAATAATTAATATCATCTTCTTGGAAACTGCTAAAAATGAAATAAATTATATTATATTATATTATATTAAAGAGAATAACATAGAACTTGACGCCAATTAAATCAACTTTGAATAACTGAAAATAGTATCTAAAAGTAAAAGTTTCCAATAGATATTCTGAAAATACAAAGTGGTACCATACACTAATAAAAAAAATGTGAATCACAACCACGTAAAAAAACTTGTCTACCTGTACCTGGTTGAAAATCCAGAATATAATAAACATTTAAAATTCTTAGTAAATAAATATATTTGCTTTTTATGGAATTCAACCAAATTATTGCGTCTTAACTTTTTGACGTGGCAAGATCATACAACCCTATTATTTAGGAAAGTAATCCGAAAAAAATTTATTCACAGCTTTGCTTTTTAAACAATTTCCTCTTGAACGATACGTTCTTAACAACATAAAATATTGTTCTTAATTTAGAGGCTTTACTGATTCGCGTATTTATAAGCACTTGAAGAGTCTGCAGTTCCGAATTAGGTTTCAAGTGAATTACAGTATAAGCACTTTTTTTCTTCTTTTTTAATCTAGGTTTTAATAAAAAAATTTTCTATTTTTAATAATCTTTCTTGAAGGCCTATATTTTCGATTTTTCTAATTTTTCTTCCTATTAGTCTTCAGCTTCAGCCTTCTTGAGAGTTATTTACAAATCTTAACTTTTCATTTTGAGATACACTGGATAAAGAGAGTAAACATAATGCAGAGCTTATACATCAGTGATAGGAAAGTGAAATAAGACTCTTAGAATAATTAAAATAGTTTATATTAATAAATCTAATTTAAAGGAAATTATTAAATAAATAGATTCTTACTTTAAGTTATCGTAGAGAAAGTATTGGATCTAGAAAATACATGCATTTTTTGAATTATTTGAAAAATGTATAAATCTTCTTTAAATCGAAGATGTTGAGAATAAAGAAAATTAAGATTAGATACAATAAAAAATAATAATATTTAAAAGCTTTTGAAAAGATAATAAAGCACAATATAAATACTAGTAAGAAAAAGTCATAATACTCAAGAAGTAAAATAAAAATAAAACAGAACATATTCAGCTTGATTAAATAAACAATCTAGATATTTCATTAAATAATCAATATTCTTTTAATCTCTAAATTAACAAATATTATTATTAAATAGCAAAAGAAATCAAGATAGACAAGAAAGAGCTCTTAAAACTTTTACACATTATTTCTAAACTTTAATTCAAAATAAGCAACTTGAATCCTTTAAAGTAATATTGATATAAAAAAAGAAAAGGGAAATATTTTAAAAATTTAAAAAAGGCAAAAGTATGAAGCTGATATGATAAATAAATAATTTTATACTAAATAACTAATTCAAACACATATGAATTGTTGTCTAAAAATAATGATATAATAATTAATTCTTAAGTTTTAGACTTAATAAAAGAATCTAAAAGTAATAAATTAGCAAATTCTATAAAAATATTTAAAAAATATTATAATATTAGTAGTAAATTATACTTCTATTTCGTCTATTTAGTTTTGCTCTATTAGAGGCTTGTTGTGAAACTTAAATACTTTACTATGATATTTATATTTAAAATAATTATAAGATAAATCATTAATACTGCCTTTTAAATAACTAATCTTATATATCTTGTTACTACTAAATCCTAATCAACTATAGCTTCCCCTTTTATTTAAAAATAGTTTGTTAATTTATTAATTTTACTAATAAAGAAAGTAAATTGCAAGAGTAAAAGGGAGAATATGAGATTTAAAGGTATTAAATGCAGTATTTAGTTAAAAATGAATGAATTTAAATATAAATAACTATCAATACCATTGTAAATTAATAGCACTATTTTTGATATAAAAGCTTATTTAAGGGATTAATAGATTCTTCTAGTCTTATAATTTTATTATTATTCAATTTTTACTTAATTCAATAAAAGATCAAATTATATGTCTAAAAGTTTAAATTTCATATATCATAGTTTTTAGTATTAGTAGAAAAGTTTTGAGATTAGCATTTATGAAGAAGAAATAAGTTATAGAAAGGAATAATTAGAGTTATTAATTTTAATAGTGAAATTTCATAATTTCTATATCAGATAAATAAAAGTGTACATAGGATAGCTTATATGAATTTAACACTTAAATAATTAGGATTTACAAAATTATCTTTATTTGCTTTTTATCTTTACTTCTTAGAAGTTAATTAGATTATTTGTTAAGTTACTGTATGGTATAAGCTGCAACCTTTTTATATTTGCTTTCTCTATAGACGCAACACTTTCTTAAATTACCCTACTTATTATTATGATTATCTGGAGATAGAATGATCAAATTAGAAGTCAAAATAATAAACTAAAGTTGAAATATAACATGTTTTATCATTTATAATTAAAGGTATTAAAGATAATCTTCCTTGATAATAAACATTTAACTGATAAGACTTCATTCGCTAAGTATATTAATTAGGATAAAATATCTTAAATATAAATATAACCTTGAAATTTAGTCTCTTTATATTCGATTACTTAATCGAATAATTTAAATAAAGATTGATATTGTAAGTTAATTTTAAAATTAACCTTAACTCTAGTGAAGATATATAAAATATATTAAGCTTTAAACATTTAATAAAATAACTTTCAATAATATTTGTAATAACTAGAATTATAAGCTAGTATATTTAAATATCTTTTCTAATTTTAAGATATTTAATTTTAATTAAGTTCTTCTACTCCTACTTTATGTAAATTTTTAAAAGAGATTTATTAATGTTTTAAAAACATAGGAGTATTAAAATAAAATATTTTGCCCCCTTCATAATGTAAGAAGATTATTAATAACAAAATAAATATCTTTTTATTATTTACTCTACAACTAAGAGAGCTTTAAGTTTATTTGGAAGTTTATCAGATATGATCTCTTTCATATTTGCTAAGATTAGCTTTACAACTAAGATTTAAAGCTTCTATATATTTATTTATTTTAGCTTTTCTTTATATTTCTTCAATTCAATTACTTCTTTCATATCCTAAAGTTTAAAAGAATCTTAAAAGGCTCCAGGATTTTTTATGAGAAATTCAGTAAAATTCACTTTTTTAGAACTTTTTATCTCAATTGTTAAAGTATTCTAATTTGAAGGTTTAGGTTCTACCTAACAGTACTTCAATTGCTTAAAATTTAATAGTATCTCTTAATAATACATCACTAGATTCGTAGTTTTCTAAGCAATACCATTTAATAATAAGACATATGCTTCTAAAACTGGAGAGCAAGTATTCAGAAAAAGAGTTTTTTAAATAATGTTATCCTTCTTTTTGCTTTTCTAAAAGTGCTTTGATTATCTTGCCTTATTAATTTTGCTTCTAATTCTTCGTTTTCTATTCGTATTATTATTTTTCAGCTTGTCTTTTTGAATTTAGCACGTTCAGCTTGAATGAATTTTTAGTTTCTAAATGTTAAAGCTTGCAAAACTAATATCTTTTTTATGTAATCTTCTTATTTTTTTTTTTAACAGGAACTAAACGTCTTAGAGGGCTTTATCTCTGCTAAAAATAGCTTTTAGCTAGTTCGTTATTTTTCATTTTCTAGCTGTGCTTAAGACTATGCCTTTTATCCCTCTTAACTTTATCGCTTATTTATAGTAGATTTTTCAATAGATATTTGACGAAGCCTGAAATGTTCTTTTTAGTCCATTTCTAAAACTATCTTAATACGTCAATTTCTATTTGTATTATAGTCTGCTTCGCAAAATTGGTTTCTATTTTGCTATTTAAAATCTTTTGACTTCATAGATTTTCAATCCACTTAGAAAATAATATTTAGATTATATTTGAAATACCTAACACTCTTCATGCTATTCCTCCTAGAAAACTAGGTATTATATGACTATTAATTCTTGTTTTAAGTGATTAAAAATCAAAGCTATTAAGATATAAGTTCTATTTCAAAATGCCTTTTCATTTTATAAGAATGATAAAATTTCCTTATTACATGGTGGAAGTAAGTCTATTATAGTTGAACTTCTAGTAATATCTGGATTTTCTTTTTATAGGCCTTTCTTCTGATTATTCTGTTAGTTAATAAAGAACATCTAAAGGTTTAAGCCTTCAATTGGCAGTTTCCTTTCTTTAAGCGTTTTTTTTTTAGTAATGAATTGTAAATGCTGCAATAATTACGATCTCTCCTTGTTTTTAGGTATTTCCTTCTTAATAGAAAGCACAATTAACTACTTTAATAAATTATAAATGTTTATTTATTGATTTTTCATAATTAATTGTGCTTTCTATTAAGAAATCAATTAGAAGACCAGGAAAGCAATTTAAAGAAGTTATCTTAGTTAACTAAGCAAAAAAAGCTTTAAAGCTGAATTTTACTTAATAATAGTTATTAGTTTTAGTTTTATTTTCTTAATTAAACTTTTATAAAATTCTTTAATCTTTATTAAGATCCTCCTATTCTATCTATTATGGCTTCATAAGAATTTTTCCTTAAATTAATTCTTATCAACTACTTTGCTTTTGCTTTAATATCCATAGTAATTTATCGTTGCTAAAATTAATTCAACAAGAATTCCTCATAAAGAGAAAAATCAGAAGAATTATATAGGCTATATCAGATTAGTTATGTCTCACTTTCATTAGAAATTTGGTTATTTTTGTCGTGCAATTGCAAGCTTTTTATTTAAAAATTTGAAAGTTAAACTTAGCAATAAAATATAAGTCTCTTATATCTTAAAGACAAATTAAAATATTATATTAGATACTATAATTTCAAATAATTTAAAGGAAATTAATTAACCTTTAATATTCAATCAACCTTTCATTAACTTTAGCCATCAGATTATTATTGAAGCATTCTTTATATTAAAAAAAAATTAAAACAGTAAACTATCATTAGATTGAGATGCTTGTGTCTTAAAAGTTATTAAATTACTTTAATTAATATTATTTTTCACTATCTAATGCAGTTATTTTTTAAACATTTGTATATTAAATCTAAGCTTACTTAGTGTAATTAAAGTTCTTAATAATTAAAAGTATGAAAAGCTTAAATGTTATATTTATAGCATTACTGATATTACCCCATAAATTTAATATTTTAGCAAGTTATTTTAATATTTATTTACTTTTAGAAGGAATATAATCTCTAATAAATATACTACATTTTCTTAAAAATGGATAAATAATAAAATAAATAAGTAAACTTCCCAAATTCTAACCTTCTAATGAAGGCAGTTATTCTAGATACTATTAGATATTTTATTTAATTAATTTTAATTCTTAATAAATATAATCATCTAAAATATAGTTCAGATTAGAGATATTAAATGGATTCATTTAGCGTTGTCAATTCTAAATTAGTATTTATTTGTGCTATTGTTCAACTTTTTAAGAATTTCTTATACTAATGTATTGCTTATTTTATACACTTAAAAGTAAATAAAGATGCCTTAGATAGTTTAAACTAAATAGGAATATTTAAAAAAGAGAAATGAAGTTAGTAATCTTAGTTTAAATGATCAAAGTGATCTAATATTTAAAATTTATAGATTTAGAAATTTATTTGATATACTTAATTTATTTAATTAAATATGATAATTTAAGAGTAAAAATAAATTTAAACTATTTGCAAGATGAATAAGCAAACTTAATTTAAGTAGGTTTATCTAGCTTATTATACTAAAGATATTAATTATTCAACTAATTAAGGATGCTTTAAACTTAAAACCAGAATTATTTTTATAGAACATTTTATTAAAACGCTTGCATCTTAATGGGAAAATGACCCAGACCAGGGATTTTCTTAGCGAAAGTAAAGAACTTGTTCCTAGCATAAAACCAGAAAGTTTAGCCCAGAAGGTCAATCCCATCTCTTCCATATTTTTAATTATTCTTTCAATTTTTAATTATTGTTTTATTTTTAATAAAAAGCTAGCTAAGAATTTACAAATTTATCAAATAAAATAATGAATATTCTTAGTAACTTATTTCATTATCTTAGGTTATGTTTATATTTTTTATATTTTGATATCAACTTAGTTCTTAAAATGGTTTTTATTATATCCTTAGTAACTAATAATCATTTTTTTGAGCACTTTCATTTTCCTACTTTCAATTATTACAAATATCTTGTCTATATTTTTCTAAGGAAAATAATTGATTTTTCAATGATATCAAAGTAATATAGATAATTTCAAATTTCTGTTATTTTTATATCAACTATAATGTTCTTTCTTCGAATAATATTTCTAAATTAGTCTCAAATTTAGAGAGTTCTAGGTCAAAAGTACCAGCAAATAAGAATCGCTAGATATTCGGAGCTAATTTATTTGCAACTATTTTTTAAATTCCTTTTAGTACAGAAGTAGTCCTAAATGCAATATTTGTTTGTGTAAGATTTGTTCCAATCATCCAATAAAGTTATAACTCGTTATTTTGATTTTAAAAAATTATATATTTTAGGAATATTTATTGATAATCTTGTTTGAAACTAGATTATTTGAGTGGGACGAACTCGAGAAAAGTTTTAGGAATGACAGTAAATGAGAGAATTGTTTTATGCCATAAGTTTTATAATAGAGAATTTGAGGTGGTCGGATTCGAGAAAAAGTTTTAGGAGTGACATTTGCAAAGTTACCATTCAAACTGAACTCACATGACCCGTCAAAGTTCTCGTACAGCTTCTAACCTGGAAATCCCACATCTTTAACATGTTATCTAGACTTCCGCTATCAGGCAGGAATAAGACGTGATTGAAATATTATCCAGATTAATTTTTATGGATTGATTTGTTTCTTTTTCAACTTATGTATGATTTTATGTAAAATTAAGTTCTTCTCCTACAATGAAGTGCACACTTCCTTCTTTTCCTAATTTCTTAAAATATACTTTAAATCCGTTTATGAATATTGGAGGAAATCTTCTTTTTATATGCTACTTCAGTCTGATGACCTATAATTTAAAAAATCAAATTAATCAGAATCTTGAAGAATCTCTAGTATAAAATTGCAGAACAAAAGGTGGGTATGTCACAATTAATTAATATTTAGAATATAGTACTTGTGATAATATGAAAAGTAAAATTGATATAGAAAGAAAATTACTTAATAAAATAAGATGTAACCAATATATATTTTGATTCAATATTTTCATTAACATCCTGAACATGGAAAAAGATTATTACATATTTAAGTGAATCAATAAGAATAAAAGAATACCTGCATCTATAAAAGTGGAATATCAGCAAGCCTGAGAAAATCTAGAAAATATTTATAAATTAGAAAAATGAAGATGGGACATATAAACATTAATGGAATATCTAGTAATTGCATGATTGTAGGAGACTTTATCAGAGATAATAATATAGATGTTTTATCAATAAATGAAAACTGATAATGATTTAATAACATTCTTTTTTATTATTATTTTATTTATATGTTTTGCTGATGGAATTCTTATATCATCTTCTTCATGTACTTAAATAAATAATAGTATTAATCTCTAGTTATTTTCTCTTTGAAAGTTTATAATTAATAAATCTTATTAAATAAGTTAAACCATCACCTTTATCAAAACACTTTCATTCTAAATAATTTTATATATTTTTCTTTTAAGAGTAGATAGCATCATCATATACTATGGTATACACTTAAAATGCTTTTTATTTATTTTAACTTTTTATTTTAGTTCATTAATAATAGTAAAGAGTATTTTTATATAACATAATAATCTAGATACACTTAAAATAAGAGCTAACTTAAATAAGAACTATATTTTAAAGCAAAATACTAATACTATGGAAAAAAGAACAAGATGAAACTATTGATGGATATATAAGTTATATTAAGAAAGCTAAAAAATAGTTAGAAATAACCATAACTATTATGATTAATAGAAAAGAACTGACAGAACTAATTAAATAAAATTAAGATAAAGTTATATCTTCTTTTTTACTCTTTCGTATAAGTATAATAAATTCTTATTCTATGCTGAAATAACTAAAAGTTGATAAAGAATAAGCTTTTATTTATAATAATATTGATGAATCTATCTTCTTTCTCTTTTATATATGTTTGCTGCTTTATATATCAATTTATATAAATTCCTATTTACTTTTAAATAAATTTAAATCATTTTTATCCTTTAACAAGAAAAATATTTACTTGAGAAGCAATCTATTTCTGGCTATTTTTCTTAGTTTTTGATTATTTTTCTTTATTTATCTAATTAAGTAGCTTTCTCATAAGAAAATAAATAAAAAGGATTTTCTATTAGGTAAATTTGTTATTGTTATATATGCCTTTATTTTAAATTATATCATACTAAGAGTTTAGTTTTAAAGCAAGATACTAATTTTATTGCTTTGACTATTAATTATATATTTATAATAAATTTATCTTCCTAAATTTAGTTTAAATAGTAGATCTAATAATTCCTTTTATTATTTGCTGTTACTTACTACATCACTGAGTAATTATTTAACACTTAGCTTTTTATGTATCTAAGATAATAATAATATGAGGCAATTTATATTTCATATAACTAAAATTAATTACAAGAGTATTATATAAAGTAGAACCACATCTCATCTATAATTAATGTAACGGAATTTTCTGCTTTATACTTGCTTGATTATTGAATAGCAAATGATTCTAAATGATTCTAAATGATTCTAAATGATTCTAAATGGTTTTGGTAGCTTCAATCTAAAACAACAGTTTTGAATATAAATAAACTGTTTCTCTAATATAGATTCTTTAATATTGATATAACCTTAATTAATTTTTATTCTTAAATATTAAATAATCTAAGCAAGACTCTTTATTTAGCTTTGCATAGCATAAAATATAATGAAGATGATAAGAAGATAATAAATAATTTAAATTAAAAGTATAAATCTTAATTTAAATAGTGGAATATCTAACTTAATTAAGATACTAAACCTTTCAATTATCTTACTAGTTATAATTATAAGTCTTTTATAGCTTCCTTATTAAGCTTTGCTACTATCTTTATTAAATTATACACTTATAGATATTTGAAAGAGAATATCAAATAAAACTGCCAATTTTGGGAGATTGGTAGATAAAGTCTTATGAATTATTAGTTGTATTTTGTTAATTTAAATTACAATAGATAGTAAGATAATTTATGTGAATTAGCTATTTAATTAGAAGAATTTAATATATAAGATAATACTAATAATTCATTTAAGATTATGCTGTTAAGAGCAAGTATGAGGATATTAGAACAAATCTTAATTTTAAAATATTGGAATATATATTGGTCATAATCTGAAAGAAACATTAGATTAGATTAAAGAGTCTTATTTCAAAAACCTTCAAGATACTCATACTTTTATTATAAATCAAACAAGATTTTATTTGGAACATCTAAAGCAGAAAGTAAACGAAACATATTTTTTCTATGTTTGTCTTTGCTAGAAATGAAGAGACTAAAAATAAGATCTGTAAGGATGAAAATAAAGAAATTTTAATGGATATAACTTAGCCATATTCTTCTGAGAAGAATCTCTCTAAAAATTCTTAAGCTAATCTAATGATTTGACTACACTTATTCAAGAATTTAATTTTCTAATCCCTTAAATGTAAGATAAATACTAAAACTATAAAGATTTGAGAATATAGCATTTGTCTAGTTTTATTAGTAATTTTGCTTTAGATTGCAATATTTATTAAGAAAAGCAAGAGAATATTCTAGTTTGCTTTCGATATTAGCAATTAACTAGATGGATTTACCTTATTTTATACAATTAAAAAGACTTATTAAAAATTAAGCTTCAGCAAGTTCACTATATTTATTTGTTTAATACTAATAAAAGTTTATTATTTATGTTTCAAGCTAATATTTACTTATAACTAGCTTCTTTTAAATTACCTTATCGAAAATTTTAAAAGTAAAAACTATTAAAAGAAAGTAAAGCATCCTATAATACTTTTTATACCTTCAATTACTTTTTTCTTCTTAGCTATCTAAATACTATAAGGAGTAATTTCATCAAAATAAAAGAGAAGTATAGCCGATTTATATTACGTAAGACATCTAATAAAAATAAGATTTAATAACAACAAAAGAAAAGCAAAATGTATAAGATATTTCAATGAATTATACTAAAGCACTAAATAAAAGTATTAAAACATATAATTATATAAATAGCTCTTATAACTTTTATTTAATTTAATTCTTAATAATTATATTCCTTGCTATATATCTAGATAAATGCAGGTACTTTAATATAAGGAAATAAGTTACTTTATTTAAATTTTGTATATTAGTTTGAAGATGAATCTGATTAAGTTAATGCATAAACAAGACAATTTAGCTTTATTTTTAAAAGTAATACTTATCTAGAATTATAGATTTGAAACTTAAAAATCAGGAAAAGTCAGAGTTTAGCTAAATGATAGTTAGATAAATAAACGAAATTCTGACAAAAGGCAAAGCTAATTTTAAAATATTTATCTAGAGTCAAGCAAATTTAACCTATTTAGGCAGAATTTATATAAAGCTAAAACTTTAAATTATATTAAAAATAATTAGAAGCATAGAAAGAAAAAATAGATTGAGAAACTAAGATGAGGTAGAAGGAAAAAAGAAGCAAGGTGAAAAAAAAGGAATTATTTTAAAAACTTAAATAAAAATAAGTATCTGAATTAATTCAGAAACTTCACATAATAACATTTTTATTAAAGTTAATAATTATTATAAAGTAGACTAAGGTGTATTAAATAAATAGCTTTAAGAGATTTAACCTTAGTTTATTTAAACAAATAAATAGAATGTTTATTTAGACGCTAAGCTTCTTAACGATTTAATTGAAATCATAATAATTAAAACTTAAATGCGAGCAAACTTGATCTCAGCTATCTTTTTATTTCTAATAGCATGCTTTAGAACTGAATAATCTCAAGTGTATGTTACGTCTCCTGAAGTGTTTAAAAGCATTGGATTGAGTAAATCTCTAGGAACTTAGGAATTTCCATATATTTCTATTTCTTAAGCTATTTTTGAATTAGAAGAAGATATTGACTATCTGATGCTTATATCTCCTCATATGCACTTAGTCAGTTGCATAAGTTGTGACAATTGTCCAGATAATTGCTAAATTTTACGAGGAGGAAATCCTAGGAAAGGCCGAAAAAACTTAACAATACAGACTTTTCCTAATTGCTCAGAAAGCTATCAATATTTAGAAATGTGCTTAAGCCACTAGAATACAGGTGAAATGGTGTTCATCTCGTCAAGTCTAAAAATAGTGCTATAGAACGATTTTCTAAAACTTAACAATTTGGGTATAAACGGCTTGGAATTTTCTCCAGAACAGCTAATATAATTAAACATTACTGACTTTAGTCTAAAGTCATTCTTTTTATCAGCAAAGATCTCCCAAATAATTTTTGGCAGCATATACATTAAAAATTTGAACGGAAACTATAAGACATTAATTTACTTAGAAAACAGTAAATTTAATATAAGAAAAACATAAATTAAGATAAACGAAAATTATATGAGATGAATAGAGGAAAGCGCTAATAATATGGAGATTTAAGATTACTTTAGCAAACAAAATCCAAATATTACTAATATAATTGAGAGTATAAATGGGCAAGTCTTCATTGATGACTTGTTAGTTTAAAAGAATTTAATAAAAGAAAGCATAATAAGTTGTAAGGCGTCAGTGCTAGTAGTTAGTAATTCAATCTTTAAAGAAAATTTAATGGTATAAAGAGGCTTAATATGAAGCATAGAGTCAATAAATCAAATAATATCTTGTTCTTTCATAAATAATATAGGAGGATAACTAGCCGGAGCTATATATATTGAAACTTCAGTTTTAAATGTTGAATCAAGTGTTTTTCTGAAGAATAAAGCTTTAAATGGAAGTTCTATTTATTCAAAAGATTCAATTATAGAAAACCTAAAAAATACTGCGTTTGAAGAAAACGAGGCAGCTGAGTAAGGAGGAGCAATTATTTTGCAAAGTTCTTCAGCTATAAAAATAGAGAATAGTACATTTATCAATAATAAAGGAGATAATGGAGGAGCATTAGCTTTATTTGATTCTAAAATTGTTGAGATAATATCTTCAAAAATTATCAGAAATGAAGCAAAATTAAGTGGAGGATTCTCATATTTAGAAAATTCAAATATCTCAATAATAGAAGACTGTTTATTTGAAGAAAATAAGGCAGACGAAGGAGGAGTTTTAAACTTAATTGTTTCTACTATAGGAGAAATAATGCTATCCACAATTATCAAAAATAAAGTAAAGAAATTGGGAGGTTTTATCTCAATGTATGCATCCAATATTAAATATATATTAAACTGTACGTTTGAAGATAATTATGCAAAAGAAAGTGCTGCAGTCTTTATTTTATCTAGTTCTTGGATTGATATATTAGCATTTTCGCAAATTACTAGAAATTATGCAGTTCAATATGGAGCATTCTTGTATTTAATAGATTCAATTTTTTCATAAATGATAAGTTGCTCTTTTGAGGAGAATATTGCAGATAGTGGAGGAGTCTAAATTATAGAATTCTCTTAAATTGATTAAATAATTTTATCGAAAATAACTAGAAACAAAGTATTGAAAAATGGAGCATTTTTGTTTTTGTTAAGTTCAAATATTTCATATATAGCCAATTGCTTATTTGAAGAAAACCATTCAGAAGGTATTGGAGGTGTTTTTACCTTATTTTATTCATCTATTGATACATTTGAATCTAATAAACTTATTAAAAACTAAGCCTTTAACGATGGAGGATTTTCTTTCTTATAATATTCAAGTCTTTCTTTAATTATAAATTGCTTTTTCCAAGATAATAATGCGTTATAAGGAGGAGCATTAGAATTAAGATATTCATATATAGATCAAATTATATCTTCTCAAATCATAAGAAACCATGCATAAGAACAAGGTGGATTTGCTTATATTCTTAATTCATCTGTTTATTCCATAGCAAATTGTACTTTTCTAGAAAATTCTGCATTAAATGGAGGAGCTTTTTATCTAAGATTTACAATTATAAATTATTTATCTTCATCTCAAGTACTTTAAAACAAAGCTAGAGAATCAGGAGGGTTTTTATATATAAAACTCTCCTAAATATTTTAAATAGAAAACTGTAATATGACTGAAAATAATGGTGATTAAGGAGGAGTAGTTTATTTAGAATACTCAAGCATTTAATTTATAAAATCTACTTAAATTATTAATAATAATGCTTTTAATCTCGGAGGTATTTTTTATTTAAAAAACTCTATGATTTTTTAAATCAGTCACTGTGAACTAGAAGAAAATAAAGCTATTTTAGGAGGTTCTTTATATTTATAAAAATCAAATCTTTATATTGTAGAATTCGTTCGCATTACTAAGAATCAGGCAATATAATAAGGTGGCTTCTCGTACTTAAAAGATTCAAATATTTCATTAATTGCAAATTGTTTAATTGAGAGAAATCTAGCATAATAAGGCGGAACTTTCTGATTAAAAAATTCTATTATAAGCACTGTGATACTTTCGTAAGTTACTTAAAATAAAGTAACAGCAGAAGGTGGTTTTGCATACTTATAAAGCTCTTAAATATAGAATGCTTCTATGAACAGTTATAAGTTTAACTTAGCTTAAAACTAAGGAGGAGTTTTGTTTTACTAGGACAACTAGGAGGAATAGAATAGAATAGAAAATTCCAATTTCTATTAAAATTATGCTTTATAAGGAAGTATTGGGTATTTTTGGTAAGTGTAGCTTATACTATCTAATCTATCAATTGACTCTTCAGTTGCTGAAGACTAAGGAATTTTCTTAATTAGAGACTCTTAAGTTTTGTTTTAGAATATAGAGGTTTCTAATGTTAGTGCTGTATAAGGCACATTTATATAATGTTCTAACTCCCAGATAAATATGGATAATTTATAAAGTAGATAAGTATTCGTAACTTCTTATGGAGGATTAGTATACTCTGAGTATTCTAATTTTACAGTTTAAAATTGTTATTTCTATTAGAGTTTTAGTAATAAGCATGGAGCTGTTATTTACCTAAAAAATTCTAGCATGATTATGAGTAAAAGCGTGTTTGAGTAGTTTTATAATACTTCTATATCATTAGTTAATAACAGTAAACTTAATATAGATAAAGTAGAATTCATGTTTGGATATAGTGATAATGACTAAGGATCAGCAATCTACTCTCAAAACTCTTAGATGAACATGACTAATTGTAGGTGCAGATATCAATAATCTAAATAAGGTTCTTGCTTATTAATATAAAATGACATTGTTTCATTTTGGTACTTTATAAGTAACTGTGTTTTCTAAAGCAACTAGGCATTTATTTAAGGAGGAGTTGGATTTACTTAAAATGCTAATCTACTATTTTATGAGAATAGATTTGAAGATAACAGTGTATTGCAATAAAAAGATCAAATTACTAAAGGAGGAGCTTTGAGGCTTACATGTGATAGGAGATAAAAATGTGACATTTAGATAGCTAAAAATATATTTATTAATAATACTGTATTAGGCTTTAAAAGCGAAGGAGGAGCTATTTCATTTTCAGGTACTTTACCTATTTTCACTCCAGATATCAAAAGTATAAATTTTAATTAGTTCTATATAAATAACTCAGCTTGCTATGGAAATGATATATCTGCTTTTCCTTACTAATTAGTCTTTCATTAAAATAACTAAAACCAATAAAGAGCTTTAGAAACTTAAAAACTGTAAGCATTGCCAGGATTTCCATTAGAGGATTTTGGGTATAATATAGAAGATATGTTTGGATAAATAGTTAGAACTAACAATAAATCATATAGCTATATTCATTCAGATGAAGCTGATTTAACAGGATAAGTAACTATATTTGCTAAGATGGGAGTTTATTACTATTAAGGAATAACTATAAAAGTAAATCCAAAATAGAAATACCAAGTATAGTTCTTACTAGAAACAGATACATTCAATAAAGATTATTTACCTTCAGATAATAACATAACTAATTACTACAACTATTCAGTTTAAGTCTACCATTGTCTCCAAGGTTAAATGCTCTTTTACAATACGTAATGCCAAAACTGTCTTTATGGAAAATATTCCTTAAACAAAAGCGATACAAACTGTAAGGATTGTATGGAAGGAGCTCATTGTTGAGGAAGTGATCTTATTACGCCTAAAAGTGGCTATTGAAGAGAAAATTTTTAAGCTGAAATAGTTCATAAGTGTCCGAATTAAGAAGCTTGCTTGGGAGTTCCTATATCTAATGGATTTATGCAAAAATATTTAGCTACTACAAATTATATAAAAAGAAACTAATTACTAAAAGGAATTTAGACTTAAGGCAGTTGTTAATAAGGACATGAAGGACCTTTGTGTGATGTCTGTATAAAGGATTGAACTAAGAATAGTAAAAAAAGATGCTAAGCATGCATTAGTTAAACAAATTCGGCCATAAAAGCGATAATTACTATTATTATTTTTATAGTTTTTTTGGCTTTCTTAATAATATCAACTCAAAGACAAGCAAAAAAGAAAGACTCATATCATGGGATTTGTTTTAAAATACTAACCAATTATATGTAGTTTTTAGTTTTAATTCAGAACTTTAACTTTGATTGGCCAGACGCATTAAATGGATTGTTTTAATTTAACTAAGGCTATAACCAGGTAACTTCTAATATTTTTAAATTTGATTGCCTCTTTTAAAAAGGAGAAAGGAAATATTACACTTTAGTGGAACTTAATTTGTTCTTTCTTTTTGGTATTTTAATTTTTGCATTCATGATGTAATGCTTATGAGCAATAGTAAGCAAAAAAAAGTTTAATAAGTCAGTCTTTATAACAGTTATGAGTGTTTCATACTTTTAAATTTACTAGAATGTCATTCAAAGTATTTTAAGTGCATTTAGTTGCTACAGTATTTCTGATGACTTATAGGTTTTAAATTCTTATACTGAAATATAATGTTGAAAGAGAAAGCATCTTCAATTTGCTCTTACTTTTGCTTTGCCTGGTATTCTTTTTTATGGGTTTCTTATTCCTTTTGTTGTATTAATGTATCTATGAAAAAATGGAAAGATAATAAAATCTTACACTATAAAATCTTAATTTGGATTCCTAATAATGGGATACAAAGAAGCTTATTTCTATTGAGAGTTTGTAAAGATTTATGAAAAGTTTGGAATTTCCTTAGTTTTCATATTCCTTTAGAAAACTACCATCCTTTTCTAATTCTAATGGTTATGTTTTATTCTAGTTACTTGCATTTTACTCTAAAGAAAATTTAAACCTTTTGTAAGTAAAGAGCTTAATACTCTAGAATATACCTATCTACTTATTTCTATTCTAACTCTTTAATTTGGAAGCTACTTTGAATCTGGCTAACGTTATGTTTTCATAGATTTTTTAGCTTTATTCTTACTGATTATTGCTAATGGTATTTTTGTCTTAAATTGACTATACCAACTAATTCTTCTATATAGTAGAGAAGTTTATTTCAAGTCCCTGAAATGATATTTCATATTAAACTGTATTAAAGGAAGCATAAATTTATCAGAAATCCAAGAAAAGTGAGAAAAGGATAAAGCAAAATAGGATTAAGAGTCTAATAAAGTAATAAGAAAGATAAAGAAAATGTTTAACCAAAAGAAGCAAGAAAAGTAGTAAGAAGAATAACTCTATGATTTAACTTAAGAAAACAAATATAGTACCTACCATTTTTAACTGTGACAGCAACCTGAAGTAAACCTTTTGAAATAAATTGAATGATATCTATTGCTTAACACTAATTTACTGCAACTTTATAATTAGATTGCATCAAATTAGACGCTTACCAAGAAAGAGTACTGGAAAAATAGAATAACATAGTTTATGTAGAAATACCAAGAATTTGAAAATTATCAAAATACTTCTAGAGTCCTTAACAAATCATTCAATGACATCAACTAAAATTCTAGAAATTGCCAGTAAAAAGGAAACCAAAAATAGGAAAATGAAAGCGAATAACTAAATGATAATCATTTACTAAAGATATAATCAAATAAACTTCCAGATCTACGTATATAGCGAAAACTAAAAAGTATAAAAATAGTCTAAGATAATTAGGCAAATAGCTTAGATTATTCTCTTTTGAATTTATTAGACTTACAAAATCTTAGCTAAATTAATATTTCTCAATAAAATAGCAATCTTTAGAAGCTAGAAGATTAATCTAACAATTCATTTTAAAAATGAAGTGTTCAATCCAGAGACTAGAACTATGATTTCCTTTAAAGCATTAACGAGGAAAAGAGCTTTGATGTAAAAGATGAAAAGGATTTAAAACGAAGAATGAAACTTAGTTTATAAATGAAAACTAAAGCATTTAAAAATAAAATTAGACATAAGTAAATGGTTTATATGGATATAATAAAAAGGAATAAATAAATAATGATTATAGAATATCATTATATTTGATAATTAATTTAATAGTTATTTATTTAATTAGTATAAAGTGTTTAAGTAAAAGTTCTTTTAAATTAGTTGGTTCTTAATGAGGTAAAGCTTGTATAAAACTAGTTGGATAATAAATTTATTTTGGTAATAAACTAATTAGTTTGAATTTAATAGATATTTTTAAATAGCTTAATATTAATTGATTATACTCTTAAATGTATTAATTAAATAAACTAAGCATCTTAATTAACTTGTATATCTCTTAATTTTAAAAAATAGATTACTTAGAGTACTAAAATTAAGTAGACTACTTAATTTCTCTGTGTTAAGCATTTAGTTTATATTTTGGTACTCTTTTCTTTTAACTGTGTAAGGTAAACTATGATTAGCATTAGTGATTCTTAAGAAGACAATTACTATTATTTATACTAAACTAGAACAAGAGTATTAAACATATTTATTACATATCTCAAATTTAACCTCTTATTAGTTATTTTATCGCTTATAATTTGGGTGGAGTTAGAATAAGTACTTTCATCAAATTAGATGATCTTATTAATTATTAATTGTGATTGAATAGCTTAATTTATTTATTATATTAGCTTACCACTCTTTAAAAGGGATTATAAGATACTTGATAAATCTTTAATTCTTTTAAAAGATGATGCGAAGCAAATGATAAGCTAATCTAGAGGTAGCTTGGTTATAATACTAAACTGGTAGAGTATGATATCAGTTAAAATGATAATATTTAATATTTGGACTTAAAATAATTGGTTAAGTAGGATAAACTTGATAGCATTGGTTCTGAAAGATGATTTGATAGTTAATAATTCTTAATTCTAATAATTTGTAGATTAAAATCTTTAAGCTATCTTATATTATTCTTCATAAATTTACTTCTAACCTAAATTAAATAATAGAATGTATTAATAATAATCTGATGGCTAAAGTTAATAAATTGGCTAATAGACTGCTAGAATATTAATGCTAATTATATTTGAATGAAATTAATAATATCTAATAAATAGCTTGATGTCTTTAATCAATTTAATAATATACTTATATTTATCTTTATTTTCCTATTTTCACTAAATATTCTACTTCCTTTTAAATCCACCATACATTTCCTCAATGTAAGGCTAGTCTCAAATACCTTAGATATTTCTATTTTTTCTCATTTTTACTATTTCCTGCTTATAAATTATGAGTACCTAGAGATGCTTAAACAAATGCAAAGTCATTTATAAGAAGTAACTTAAGTAGATAATTGCCTATGGAAGCTACTTTTTAGAATAGACTTAATTGAAGGAAAATAAAGGAAGCTAAACTAACTATAAAAAAGAGCTGACAAAAATATAACTAATACTTATAGCCATTATAGAACAAAACTAAGTCTATTTGCAGTCAGGATTAGCTAATTCCAACTAAGAATTATTACCATTTAAACATATTGCCAAAACTTAATTATCCAAGATTCTCGAACGACCAAAGTTTATTCAAAAGCTATTTTTCGTTTCTAGAAAGAAGGAGAGATTCTTTAAAAAGAGGAGAGCGTGATTATTACTATATTAGCTTAAATAAAACCAGCTGTCAGATGAGTATTAATGTTTGCTAGTAATTCCTGGTAGCTAAAGTCTAATTAGATGAAGTCCTGTAACTTAAAAGGAAATTTAGATATAAACCAAATGATAAATAAAAAATAGACTTAATTTTACTATTAAGAAGAAAATTTCAATATCCCTATAAATTAGTGACGTACTATGAAATTAATTCTCAGATGTTGCTAGCTCTTGATTATTAATCGCTTAGAACAAGAATAAATAACCATGAAGTACTGCTATTAGGAAGAATAACAAGAAGAGTCTAAATTTTCCTAATTATAAGCTCAAGTCTTATCCTCTAAGATGATAATAAGTCATTAAAGTCAAAAAAGATTTTGCATAGGCAAATAACGAACTATTTTGTAAAATAGACTATAAAACGAATAGAACTTGATGTATTGAATCAATTTTTATTTTTAAAGGTTAAATGATAAACTTAAAAGAAAACTTCAGATTTTGCCATGTATCGAATGGAAAATCTTAGCTGGAAATTAACAATAAAATTGAGAGGAATTTAGGCATAGTCTTAAGCAATGCTAGACATTAAAAGAAGAAATATAGATTTAAAAAGCTTTTAAGAAAAGATGAAAGCATTTGCGAAACTTTTTCCTATTAAAAAAGAGCAAGAAATGCTTATTATTAGCAGAAGTAAATTGACAAGTTTTAACATTAAGAAGAGTTTCCCGTGCCAAACATAAAAAATAGCAGAAAGAAATCTATGGCAGTCAATTATAAAAGAATATATAGAACCTAGAATAGTATAAGAAACTAATAAAGATGCTCTAAAAATTAAAAAAGTTTAGAAATGCGTTTTCTGGGAAATCTTTAATGATAAAACGTTTTCCAGTCTTGAGTAATACATTCAATCCATTAGATAAAGAATTTGCAATGAAATCCATAAAATATTAAGAAAATTATGAATCTAGTAGTGTAATATTAAGATCTAATTGATATCTTGGAAGCATTCGATTAATAGTTAGATGAATATATTTGAATTAGAGACTAAAAGATTCTTAAAGAGCAATTAACTGAAATCCTCTAAAAATCTTGAATAAATCCTTTCCAATAGTTATAAACTTTTCGACTCAAAAGAAATTTATGAGATAAGAGATATAAATTCTAGCTAATTAAAATAATTAAAAAAGATTTTCAATCTTAGCTTAAAAGATGAGAGACTCAACAACTACAAAAACGAAGCAATCCTTAATAAAATTAAAGATAAGCTTGAATTAATTTTAAAATAGAGTAAATAATAGCAAATAATTATTTGATAACAGTAATTTTCTAGCATAAAGAAGGAAGCAGCTTACATTCTTTAAATACTTCTATATTTCCAGAATATTAATGAACAACTTTTACATAAAACAGAAGAAGAAGAAGAGAAATAATAAATTAAAATACTCTTATAATGAGAAAAGATATTTAAGTATATATTAAAATCACTTACTTATAATTATAGAGTTACTTGCTAGTTCTATAGAAAGATTTAGCATAATAGAAGCTATTTGAATAAATGTTAAAAGTTTAGTTATTTAATATTATTTCACTAACGTAAAGTAAGCGCTAAATATACCTAGAGTAAAGCTTTAATTAAATTAATTTATCTAATACTCTATTTATAAAGATACTTATTTTTAAGTCTAAATTTATATATAAATAGCTTTGATTTATTATTTAATTACCTTTAGTTCTAAATAATAAATTCATATTAAATCCAAGCTTAGTTTACTTTGTAAATTTCTCATTGAATCACTCTCATAACAAGATTATCATAATAATAGTTGTAATTTGAATAAGCTTATATAATTTAGAAAAGGTGATAACTAAAAGTTATATACAGTAACTTAATAAAATTCCAATTAACTTCTAAAAAATAAAAAAACTAGCAAGGAAACTTTAGAAATTCCAATAATTAAGAGTGTTAAATGAATATAAGCTATATATATTTTTATTTTATTATTTTTTAACATTTCTTTGTTTTTCTATTTTTATTTATGTATCTTTTATTTCAATGTGCGATTACATTTACATATTTCACCACTTTTTTATGCTTAAGCACAATTGATTTTAACTTCATTGCTTTTTATCTTCTTCATTACTTAGAACTATATCCAAATTTTTGACAGTTTGCACATCATATATATTGCCGGATGACTTAACTTTACACATTAATATTTTTTTCTTCCAGTCAAGCAGGAATATTTTCTGGATAGGTTGCTTCTAATATTTCTAGGTATATAATAGTTCTACCATCAAGATATATTTTCCTTTTATTGTAAGTAAAACTGTTTTTTTTTATATTCTCGAAGGTTTCTAACTTTTTTCTGTTGAAACTTAACTTTTGTCTTTACCTGAAGAGAAGTGAATTAGGTGGTTATTATTGTTGTAGTATTCATTAATATTTTTCTTCTTGATAAAAATATCAAAACATTAATATTATCATTTTTATGTTAGAAAATTTATTAAGTTATTCTTAATAAGAGAAAAATAGAATAAGTCCAGTTGGCATTATTCGTATTTAATCTATATGTTATCTAAATTCTCTCTATCGGTACTGGAGGTTCCATTAATGTGGTACATTATTTATCTTTTGTTAAGCTTGAGTTTTAATTTTTAAAATGTCTCTCTATATAAATTTGAGATAGATTTTTCCTATTTTTAGATAAAATTTTCTATTTTATTTTCTGGTAATTTTACTAGTTTATTTTTTGCCTCTTTTAATCATTAAGAATACATTCTAAAAGCTTAATTTTGATCTTTCTTAGTATTTCTTACTGGTTTATCATATTAATCATGAAAATTTATTATTATTGAGTTTTTATCGAGAGTATAGGGGCTATAATGGCATGATTTCAATATTCGCTATGGGACATTTTAAAGTATATATAGATGTTAGTTTTATGATTAAAGGAAATAATGTATTTTAAGGTTGAAGATGTTGACTTGATGATAGTAGTGATGAATTAATTAATATTTAGATGCAGATATAGCTTAATAATTTTGATTATAGTTTTAATTTGATTAGATAAATAAAATAGTAATCTAAATAATACTTGTATAATTTGTATATAAGGATGTATTTAAAGATAGTTTTTGACTGTGTTTAATATGTTTTGGTATGTTATAAGCTGTATGTTTTTATCTGAATAATGATAATATTTGAATAATAGATTTTTAAAGATGTTTAGATAAAATTTGATTCTTTATTTATTTCAGACGCTTTAAATATTTTAATAAGTAGTAAAATATTTACCTAATTATAGATCTTTAAACTAATTCTTTAAATACGAGATTATATTTATTATAAATACTATTAATAATATAGATATTATTATTATGTTATCAGTCACTTATTTTTAATTCTTCTATAACTCAATTTTTCTTAACCAATCCTCGTTATTGAAACTCTTTTCTTTTCTAAAGTGAAAACATATCCATAATTATCTCTTATTTTCATCCATGCTAAAGCTAAAATATCTTTAAAATTTTATTTTATTTTTCATTATTCTTTGTTTCTTTTATATATTCTTCTTGAATATTCTTGTTTAGAATCACTTTCTAAAACTCCATCTATGACAAAAGGTTCTAAAGAAACTATAGGAAAAGCAACAGCTTCAGGAAGATTCAAATTTTACTTACTCCATCTATTATTCTATATATTATATTTTCATATATCTTTTAAAATATATTCTTTCTAATTTGCCCCTCAAAAGAATAAATATTTTATTCATCTTTATCTACTACTAAAGTTTAGTCTGCTATTCAGAATGGAAGTTAAGAGCAATTTTATCATTTACTTTAGTTTCTTATCTTTAACTTTTCTACTGATTATAGCATTTGATAATTATTAGTAACTCCTCCAATCACATAAAGATATTTTTAAGTGGCAGCTTTTCCAAAATCATATTTTCCCTCATTTAGATTAATTAGTTTTACACTATTACCTTCATAATCAAGTCGTCAAATTTCTTTTATTCATTTATTTTAATTTTTGTTATATCCTCAAATTAAATATAGCTTATTTTAATATTATATACTTTTATTTGCAAAAGAAATTATAATTTAAACTTAGAATTATTGTAATTACTCTGTTTAAATATTAAATAAACTTAATTTCTAAATATCTCAATAAAAAAAGTGAATATAGTTTGATTATATAAAGTTTTATTATTAACTTACTTTATCTTTATTAGTCTAAATTATTTTTTATTTTTCTTACTTTGTATTAATTAAAGTTTATATCTTATTTGATGGATATAGCTTTAACTTATCTTTGATGCCTTTTGTATTAAATCAGCTTATGCTGTGGAATATAGTTAGACTGGTAATAGTTGAGTTTTATTAGATATAGTTGGTTTTAGTGATTAGTTAAAGGGGAATTTGGATGATTTGAAAATATTTAAGTTTTATGATTTTGGTAGATAAATGTTGGTTAATGATTGTAGTGGATTGAATGATATTAGTTAATAGTATTATGTTAATGAGAGTATTACTAATGTTTGATTATTTGGTTAAAAAGTTTTTAGATTTATTACTAATTTACCTTTTTATTTCTTTCATCATCTATCTACCAACTTAAATCTTTTATATGTATTATAAGTTTTCTAATAAAATTTTAATTAAATTATTTTCTTAAGGAAATCTTTAAATCTAAAATCTAATCCTTTAAAAAAAGGAAATTTCATTATGGCTTATTTTCAGCACTTATATTTAAACAAAACCTCAGTGCATATGTCACAGAACTAAAATAGTTGAGAACATTAGTTAAATTGTAATCTTCTTTGAAGATAAATTATTTTGGTAAAACTTAAATTTTTATTATAGATAACTGAAATAGAATAGATGGAAAAATAATGATAAAAAAAACGATAAAATTCCATAATGATGTAAATTCCATTACACAAATGTAAAATATGATCACCTGCTAAAAATATAGAAGTGAATGAATGGAACAATTCATACAAGGAATACCAAACTATCTAAGATTCAACAAACACAGAAAACAGGAAATATGCTAATTATTTAGGATACGAGCCAAAAGTAATGAAGCAGCATAAACAATGAAAGAACGAAATCTAATAGAGAGTGAAGCATGCTAATTCTGCAATTATAGAAAGGAAGATGAGATCCATATAATAGAAGAATGCCGATAATACAAAGAAGAAAGAGAATAACTAATAGAAAATCTCGCGAACGTAAATTTCAGTAATAACTAATAAAAATAACCCTTCCTGAACCTCAGACTTGAAGGAATAGTATGAGGAAATGGCAAATTCGAAATTTGATACGAACCCTACAAATGAGCAAAAAGAAAAGAAATAGATTATCACATTAAAAATTTTCTGAAAGATATATTAGAGAAAAGAAAACTGCGTTATATTAAAAAAATTATCCCCTATTAGAAAAACAATTGGTAAAGACTAAAGAGCAGGATCCAACGAGCATACATAAATTTTATAATTGTTATCAAGAGGACAAAAATAAAAACTTGATTTAACAGCTTTATAGCAATTCTAAGAAAATGTGGAAAGGAACTTACGATGCGCTCAGAAAAGACTAATAGATAGCTCAACTATCTAAAGACAAATGAAAGAGTTAGAAAAGTAATAAATAGAGAAAAGAATTCTACTATTTTAAAAAGACCTAATGATGAAGATTGACTATAGATATTCAGATCAGAATATAATGAATCAATTGGAAGAAGAATTAGAATATATGGAAGAAAAATGAGAAGATTCTGTTCAGATAAGATAAGATAAAGATAATTTAAAAGAATACTCTTACTTTTGATTCTCTCTTAATTTGTGGTCAGTCTATTAGGTGAAACCACGTAAATTAATCCATTCAATTCATTCATAATTAAGATAAAAAAGCTGCTTATAAAGGTAATATATAAAAGTTTGCATAAAATAAAAAATAAAGCATTATAAATAAAAAAATTATAATAGCGAAATAATTACGCTAATTGAGATAAACTAAAAATTTTTGCATTTAATTTATAATTAGAAAAAAAAGATTAATATTATAATCTCTTTATCATCTAAAATAGTTTATATAGATCATACTTCTTAATCTTAAAAATAATCCAATTCTATTCTATATTAATATATTTTAAAACCGTCATAGTTGTTCGAAGGTGAACAACAAGGTCATCTTCATCAGAGGTTGGGGAAGTTAAGTACCCATAATCGACTTTATGTCTTCCTCTGCTTTGGTTTGGCCTCAAGACATAAGATTCTTAGACCTTCGGTACTGGCATAATTTAAATTTAATTTAATTTAATTTAATTCTGGAACTAAAAAGAAATAATATTGCGAGCTTCATCAGAAGTGGGAATTTAAGTACCCATAATTGACACATGTCGTCCTCTGCTTTGGTGATGCAATGAGACACAATCCTGCCATGTCCTTGGACCTCCAACAAGTAGATTAAGATTACGAGTATTCCTTAAATTATATCAGTATTGAACATTTTTATCAGTAATGAATAATTATACCAGTATTGTACAAGATCTACCAGTATCTGATAATTTTATCAGTAACAAACATTCGTGTCAGTATGAAACATTTTTTTTTAAAGAGCTGCGCACCAATGGAGAGTGCTACATGCTCTATAATCAAATTTATTTTTTATAATAAAAATTATAAAATAAACATATTTGTTAAGATAAAAGAATATTACGAGAAAATATATAATTTTTGATCAAATTATTCTATGTAACTCTTTATAAAATATCCCTTTTTTTAAATCATTTTTTTATAAAGCTGTTTTCAGGATTGTAATCCTTCTCTTTTTTTAAACATAAAATAAAAAATTTAAGTTATATTATTTTAAACAAAGTTCTAATACAGCTTTTTATAAACATAATTTTTTTTTTTTAATTTAAAATGCTTCAAAATTTTTTAATTTTTTTAAATGATTAAATAAATGTTTTAATATCTATAGATAAAATTTAAAACTAAGATCTTTTATTTCTTATTGAAAAATTTTTATAAAATATAAATTAAATTACTTTTTATAAAAACCTTTAATATATAAGAAATCAAAACAAGGAATTTCAATACGGTATTAAATATCTAATTAAAACTTACTTCTTCATTTTCTTAAAAATATCTAGTCACTTTAAAATCTTAAAACTTTGTGAAACATAAGATATAAAAATTTTATAAATTAATCAAAAATTTTATGTAAATATTATTTTTTAACTTAAATATATTGATAACGTTTATCTACTAAGACGCTTTTTGACTTCTTTAATACTTTAGAAGAAAAAATAGAAAGCTTAAGTCAGATTTTACAATTTTTTTCTTATATCGTTTCTTAACTTTTATTGCAATTTTTTAATTCTTTTATTTAATTTTTTATGCATTTTTTTCCATTTTTTATCAGGATATCACTTCTAGATTTTTTTTCTTAATTAATCTTTTTTTTTCATTATTTTTCGAAGTTTATCAGATTTTCAAACTTTTTTCGAAATATCTAATTTTTATTTATATTTTAAATATAATTTTATTTCTTTTACAATTTTATATTTTTCGTCTACTTTATATTCGATTAAATTTATTTTTTGTTTTACTGAAATTATTTCAATTATTTCGAATTTAATCTTCTAAAAAATTTATTTTATATCTTATCGCCTTTGTTTTAAAGGCTTTTTGTAAATTTGCTTTTTTTAAATCTTATTTTTTAATTTAAAATAGATTTGAACGAATGCTAAGCTTCTTTCCTTAAATATTTTTTTCGTATTGTTTTTTGATTAGGGGCTAATTTTTTTTATTATTTTTTATCGCTAGATTAAATAATAATTGATAATTATTTTTTCAAAATATTTTTAAAATTCATTTCAAAAAACGATTTTGTATCGTTGGATGTTTTTTTTCATTATTCTTTATTTAAATATTTTCAAAATATTTTATTTTATCATCTTTTGAAAATCCGATGTATTTTTATGATTTATTTTTATTAAATTAAATTAAAAAGTTTAAAGGAAAGGGATTGTTTCTTTAAAAAGCTCCTACCTCCCTCCAATGCCTTTTGGATGTAATTGAACTCGCCAAGACCTTTTTCTTGGTCACTTCCGAGTCTTTTGACAGGACTTGAGTTTTCTTCTTTCTTCATAGTTTCTCGTCACTGGCTGGATAAAATGTGGTCAAGTCTTCTCATATTTTCCTTCTAATTTTCTAGTTTTCCCTGCATTTCCTCCATAGATGTCAGGTACTGTTACAGATGAAGCATCTTTTCTTAAAATCTTGGGTTTAGACATCTTAATAGTTTCAATGTCCATCTGATCTCCTGCAAGTTGTATTTTTAATTATTGATTGAGTTTTATCTGGTCTTCTAGTTTTGTGATCTTTAAATCGAGCGCAAGATTTGTTTTATCTTGCTTTATTATGTCCTTCTCGTTTTGCTCCTTTATGATATCTAGATCTGCTTCTATTTCTTCTAATCGCACTTCAAACCTTTCTTTCGAGCTGAAGCAGGGAGTGTGAATATTACCATCTATGAGATGTTGGTCCAGGGTCGCAAAACATTTACTATAATTCTTAAGACTTTTCTTGGTCAATAATTTCTAGTTCTTGAATCTTTTTCATTAGTTGATGCAAAAGTTTGCCATTTATGATTGATCCATGTTCAATATCATCTATTCGTCGAGATCTGTTTGGTTTTGTCCTATGTCGAATTGTCTGATTGTTATTTTTTCCTTGTTTGATTTGAATTTCTTTGGTGGAGTTATGGTATCTCCAGCTGATCGTTCTTTTCTCTTTTCTGGTGGTGGGTTAGGAGTTTGTGAAGCCTGTGGAGGTATTTGGTGCCTGGTCTCTTTACTTTAGGCCTTTACCTTCCTGCGTTCCTCCTTCCCCAAGAGAAATCCACCTTTAAGAGCTTCCATATTTTTTTTATATGATTTATTTTAATCGCTTTTTTAACTATCTTAATTTAAGTTTTAGATTTCTTCACTACAGCATCTTTAACCAATATTAGTATTTTAGCGTTTAATTTATAAATATTTAAGAGACTTTTTAATTTGGATTTTTTTATGAATTTTTTTTATTTTACATTTTTTTTATTTTAATTGAAATTAATTTTTAGAAATTACATATTTATTATTTTGTTTGAATTTTAATAGAAACCGTTTCTATAATGTTTTTAATATCTTTCTTATTTTTTTCAATCAAATAAACTTAATAGCAATATTAAATGTTAATTTTTTATAAAAATCTTATATTTAAAACATTATTATGCTTTCATAATTTTATTTAAAAGTTTTTTTACTTTTTTAGACATTAAAAGAAATTTTAATTAATTTTTTGAAAATCTTTGGTAGTATAAGTAGATTATCAAAAAAATCAAATATTTTTTTGATAAAAATTTTAATTATTTAATTAATTTTAAACTTAAAGAGTTTTGGACTGCAACTTCTTGCAGTTTAACGACCCCAACACTCCCTTCATGGGATAACGGGGATATCTTGTTGCTTTCGAAAAGCAGCTGCCAGGGAGCTCCATCGCTATGGGCAGCCAGGCTTCAAGCCCCTACCAGGAGTGGATAATCAAAAGGAAGGTGTTCCCTTGCAAAGGTTGATTTTGACCAGGGACTTTCTCAGCGACAGAAAAGGAACTTGTTCCTAGCCATAAAACCAGAAATTATGATTCAGAAGGTCAATCTCAGCTCCCACCATCTTTTTAATTATTGATAAAATTAAAAAAAATCTTAAAGCAATCTTCAAAAATATAACAAACGTTCAAAACAAAAAAAATGATGCCGGGAAACTAACCTTCAATCTGCCTGGAGTTTGCTTTGCGCGGGCAATAGGTATTGATTAAGAGCGAAGATAAGGCTTCACTCCTTAAGAATTTAACCTTCCTTTAACGACAAACTCTGACCATCAAGCTATAATCTATACTGGTGAATACTTTAACTCTCTTCTTAATTTAGTTTAAAATCCTTGAGATTACATTAACAGCATTTTGAAATAACTTTAGTAAAGATACTTTTAACCTAAAAAGTCTTAAAAATGGAAACGAACATATAAGGAATGAAATTAAATTTTAAAGAAGATTTAATTTTATATTTCTTAGACGAACCAAAAATGAAAAAATTCTAAATGATAACAACTCGCTAATAACAACAGAACTTATTTAACCTTAAACCGTACAATTCTCTATTAAAGAGAAAATTTTTAGAAATAGATTAATACCTAAAATTATAAGTTAAGAATATAACCTTAAAACCCAATCAGTTTCTAAGATATTTTGATGATACTAATTTAAGTATTAAATCTTCAAATTAATGAAATTTAAATTAAAAAAAGCATAGATGAATAAAACCTAATCGGATTAAAAACATTTGAAAATTTTAGTTATGTTCAACTAAACTAAATGGAAGTTAACAACCTACCGAATACAATCTAATATCTAGACTAAAGAATCAAAAATTTTCATTAAATATAAATAAAGTGTGCCTTATGTGAAAAAACTAGGGCATAAATACAAAGTTTGTAAGAAAAATCGGAGAATAAAAATTATAGTAATTGAAGAAAACAAAAAGAAATTTAAAAAAGCGAAAATACTAGAAATAAATAAATTACTATTAAAAATTGAACAAGAACAAGAACAAGAAGAAATTTCGAGAAATTTGGTATTAACAAAATAAATATAATCCATGCAAAAACAATTAAACTTAAGTAAATACAAAGATCTCGATAAAAATAATTTAAAAATTTAAGAAATATTAATACCTAGTTAAGAAAACATACCATTTTTCAGCAACTATAAATAGAAAATCTTTAAAAATATTTCAACAAATAGACATAGATAATAAAGAATTGAGATAAGAAGAAAGTAAATAAGTAAGTATTAACTCAAGAGAGAACATTTTTATGAATAATCAGTTAAAGGAGTAAGAATTATAACAAAATAATCGATCGCAAGAGCAGGAAAAAGAACAAGAAGAACTATGAATTTTAACTAATTTCAATTAAATTAACTATTAAATTAAATAGATATTCGATATTAAAATGTAACAATAATCTTTAGAAAAATCTAGTTGTAATCAACCTACAACTTATTAATCCGTCAAACATAAATGCAAAATATAAAATAAAATAAGCAATATGAAACAGCAAACTAATGAAAAAAAATTAGCAAGAAAAAAAAATTAACAAACTTTTTGAAATAAAAGAAAGATTTAAGAATAATAACATCTAATTAAAACGAAATTCTATAAAATTAAGTCTAATAAAATATTGAGCTTGAAGAAGAAATTAAAATCTTAAATATTAATTTGAAAGTAGAAACATAAAATTATGTTGAAAAATTAGACTAAATAAAAAAACTAAAGAAATTAAATGAAATAATCAATCTAAAATAATTAATAAGAATTAATAAATCTTCACAAATGACTAGAAGATAGTAATTAAAAGTATTAAGCTTAATAAAATGTAAATATAGAATTGAAAACGAACAATTAAAAATAACTAGATAATAAGAAGAAGAAATGTAATTTGCTAATAAAAGCTAATGCAACTAAAACATATCTAGATAAAAAAAATTCTAAAATTTAATAAAATATTAAAAATAAGAAATTTAATAACTTTAAAACTAGATTACTTACTAAAAAAGCTAGAAAATCAATAAAAAATGATCCAAAATACCCCTAAAAAAGAAATTAAATTCTTAACTAATCAATTACAAAAAAAATAAAGGAATCTTCTCTCAATAATCAATAAATATTAAATATTAAATATTAAAAAATAAATAAATTGACAATATAATAAATCAAAAAAATTGACTCTGAGAACATATTAATAAAAAGCATAAATCTTAACTTGAAGAATTAGATTTGGAATAAAAGTACAATAATAACAAATGTGAACTTGCTAAAAGAGTACAGCAAGAAAATAATAAAAAATAACATTTTAAATAAAAGGAAAATAACCAAAATAATAAGTTGAAAGAACAGAAACTCTACTGTAGAAAGATTAAAAAAATAAAACAAACTTAAATATGATAAAAAGTCAAACTATTAAGAAATAAATTTACCAAATAATTAAAAATAAGATTTATGTAAATGAAAAAAAACTTTTTATCAATTAACATTTAAAAGCATTCGCAGTAAATAGTAATAAATAAAAAAAATAAATTGAAAAAATAAAAATAAATGTTGATTAAATAATATAAAAACTAATACCAAGAAATCAAAATCAATTTAAATAATTAATGAAATTAACACAAAAAAATAAATAAATATTGCACTTTTAGAAAAATTAAAATAAAATTTACTCTTTTTTTATTAACAAAGATTAAAAGGTGGAATGAATAGAGAATTTCCTCCTCATTTTAAAACTAAAATAATTACTAATAAAAATATATGACAAATTATGAGAAATAAGTAAAAATGCAATAAAATATTAAATTAAAATATTTAAGAATACTATGAATATTTTCCTCATTTACAATTACATCAATTTCAAAATAAAATATAAAATTATGAGTTTTTAAATTAACTCAAGAGATAGGAAGTCAAATATATCTAAAGATATATTAAAATTGCTTCATTAAATATACAGGAGCCATCTCCAAGAAAATTGAACAACTGAAATAATTAGTTACAGAAAAAGGAATAGATGTTTTATTCCTTTAAGAAACTGACATTAATATAAACCAAACCTTTAATATACACAATTATAAATAATTCACTACTTTTGGAAATTAAAGAAGCCGTGGATTAATTGCCTTTTTTAATCCAAATCTTGAAACTGAATAACTTCAACTTGAAAATGAACTTCACAGAATTTAAGCTTTTAGAATAAATAATACAGTTTTTATTAATGTCTACATGCCAACTAGTTCATAAACATATAGCTTAGCTATGGATTGTTACTTTGAACTTAATTAGATAATTATGAAATACAATTATTTTAATATAATACAAATAGGAGATTTCAATTCACCCCCCATATAGAAACTCTAGAATAGCAAAATTAGAATGATTTTTTAATGCAGAGCTTGATTGAACTCAATGAGCTAATTGACGTTAATCAAAATTAATTTAAGATGCATAGAATTAAAACAACAAAATCCTTAAAAATTATTGATTATATCCTTATTAATCAAAATACTTCATAAACCTACATCGAGAACTCATTTTAAATTTTTGAATACATTGGAATTACAACTGACCATTTTCTTATAACAGCTGAATTTATGATAGGATTAAATAAAACTGATTACAACTAATAGCTCCAATAAAGCAAAATTGATTATAATTAAATAAATTAAAGGACTTATAAGCAAGATAATAATATAAAGACTAATATTTAGGAACTTATGACCTATTTCAATATAAACCAGAATGATATAGATAAGCAATATCAATTTATTTTTAACTTAATCCACATATCTGCCTTATAAATTCTAGGTATATAAGCAAAATAAAAACAAAAATTACTCCCTTATTTAGTTAACCAAATGATTAAATATCGTAATGCAAAGAAAGAAAAATACTTAAAATCTATAACTAACTAATATAAATAATGATTTCATAATAAAACTAAAATAGAAATCAAAGAAGCAGAATGAAATAAATACTAAAAAACTATAACAGACATTCAAAGAAAATTAAACACAGAAGAGATAATTTATTCTAATGACAATAACTAAAAAATGGCAAAACAAGCAAAACTATTCTTAATCCTAGGTATAAAAATAATATGAATTACACAGTTTAATTAAAATCTGATTTATATACAAATTGAGAATCGAAAGTATAAATAAATGTTAAAATGTGACAAAACTTTAAATAATGAATATTAACTAAAAAATTAACCAAATTTACAAATCAATTAGCAAGATATGTTATAATTTTTTCATTCAGAAACTTAAATATTTTCAATACCAGCAAATTGTTGATCATATTAGATACCTTCTTAACAATAAAGCTACTGGATTTTATTAAATTCCTAACGAACTAATAAAAAATGCTCAACATGAAATTTGACAAATTATTACAATTTTTTTGTAAAACTGCCAAAAATAATAAAGAATCCCCAAGCATTAAATACAAATCTTAATCATAATGATTTTTAAAAAGGAAAAAAGTAAGATTGAAAAACTGAAGACCTATAACTTTGATTAATACAAAAAAAAAAATTTTGACAAATAATTAGCAAATCAAATATATAGAATAATCGACTAATAAAATTTGCTTTTTCAATAAAAAAGAAGAATTATTAAAAAAAGGCAAACGAGCTAAAATATATGATAACTTTAATAAATAATTGACTGTTATTAGAAAGAAATTTACAACAAAAATAAACATTTACTAGTTACACTTATAGATATAGAAAAAATGTTTGATTAAATCAATCATGACTTATTATTTACACAAATGCAAAGATTCAAAATACCATATAACTTAAGTTCGACCTTCAAGTCAATCTAATAGATAAGTTCAAGTTCATTTCATCTTTGACAATCAAATCTCACGACAATAAATTATAGAAATGGAATTTTATAAGGAACATCATCAGGACCTATATTAGCAATTATTTTTTATGATATTGTTCTCAAATAACTTGAAAAGCACGAATCATGGGATTTTAAATTTAAAATTAATTTTATACTACAATAGCTGAGCAGACGATTTGATTTTAATATCTTCAGGAATTAAAAAAATGCAGAAATTAATCCTAAAAATTGATAAATTCCTTTATAAACTATATTGATAACAATTAATGTATAAAAAATTGAATTTATAAGAATTAAAAAAAATAAAAATTAGGAAATATAAGAAATATAAGAAATAACTCTGACCCTAAAAAAATAAAAATATTTAGTAAAAACAAGAAATTACATATTTAGGATATATTATGAACTAACTAAACAGTACTGCAATCACATGTTAATAACCTATCTAAAAAAATTTGCAATCAAATTTTTTGATGCTAAGTTAATTTAAAACTAAATATAGAAAAAACACAGCCCATAAACTTCAAAATCTTATTTAAATTATTTATCTTAA
>CAMPDV010007784.1:0-16520 GCA_946699065.1 Loxodes magnus
TGTATCTTTGTAGATGTTTAATTTCTCACCCTAAAATTCGAATTCTGTACCTCCATAAGATGGAAGCATAACGACTTATCCTTTTTTTAACAAAACACTCTCTTAACTTTCCCTCTTCGTAAACTCCAGAACCTACTTCTACTACTGTAGCCAGCTCAAAATCCTTTTTGTCGGGTAAAATAATTCCAGAAGCTGTTTTTTTAGGAGCATCCAATCTTTTAATCAAAACTCTATTAAGCAAAGGTAGAATTTTCCTTAACTTGGATGCCATTTTAACTATATTAATAATAAATAACTCAATTACTAAAGCAATAGAACCTAAACTATCATCATAATACAATATCCAATATCAATCTAGCACTTAATTTAGATACCTTAGTCATTTTATTACTTCATTGTTTAAATGATATCTAAGTACAATGGTACTTGGTAGATTAGAAGAGTCAAATAATATTATCAAAAGCAAAAGGCTATATTATTAGTAATCCTCTAGATTAGGAATATAAATAAAGCCCAGCTTATTTTTTAAATCCATCTACAATCATAATAAAAGCCCTTTCAGAGATGTAATTTCAATAGTCCTTCTTTAAATCTCTAAATTAGGTCTTTTGATTCACAATAGCGATAGCCTAAACCAATCTCCAAGACCTAATAATTATATTGCAAGTTTGATAATTAAGTTTGAAACTAAAGTTGAGTATAAGAGAAGAATATAAAGTAAGACCTAGATTAATTGGAGACTTATTAATAATTAATTAATAATAAATGGCATTTTTATTAAAGGCTACTTTACTCTTACTCACAGTAGAATACTGTCAGAGCGCTTGAGAATTCGTTCCTAAAACTAATTCACCTCCCTTAGCTAGATCTTACTCAACTGCGTAAGTTTATGAGGATTTTTTTATAATATCTCATGGTTAGGGAAGTTAAACATTGTACTCAGATATGTTTAAGTTCAACCTTACTCATTAATATTGATCTATAATTTCTAGTACTCAAGTAAAAGAACCTTTAGCAAGAAGATTCATGGCAAGCAGTAGAAGTGAGGATATGTTTTTGCTGTTTGGTGGTGATACTGTAGATGGATTTACAAATGACCTTTGAATATTTCATACTCATGACTATTACTGAGAAAAGATTAAAGTAATAGGTAAGGCTCCCTCAACTAGATCTTCACCTCTTTATACCACTTACTTAAATTAGACCACGTTACTGTATACTTTTGTAATATTTGGAGGGAGAGGATTCTACTCTAGCTTTAATGATTTATGGGAAATTGATATAGATTAGTGAATTTGGAGGAAGCTAGATTAATATGGTTAGATTCCAAATGAGCAGTATGGAGGATAATTAGTATATACTGATGGTTTTCTTATCCTTAAAAGTGGAGTTTAGAGCGTAGAAAACCAAAAAGGATTCTATATTTTCAACTACTCAAGCTCTACCTGGAAATTTTAACCTTCAACGTCTGATTTGTTCACTATTTACAAAGGAACTAATTTAGCTAACTAAGTTGATACTTATAGAGAAGATCAAAAGAAGTGATACATTTTCTCAGGTGAAGGAAACGATTTAGAGAAAAGCTATAGTGGAATAATATGGGAAATAGATTTGAGCAATATTAATAACATAGTAGCAAAATAGCTTAATGTATCTAACTCCTAAACTCTATCTAGATCAGCTGGCATTTTTGTGTACCATGATAGTATTCTTTATGCCTTTGGGGGAAATTCTTATAAAGGAGTGATCAATGATTTATGGAAACTAGATCTCAGAAATAAGACTCTAGCATGAGAATAACTAAACTAAAATTTAAATGTTCCAGCACCTAGAAGTTATCACTCAGCTAATATAATATCAAAGTATATGCTAATTTTTGGGGGAGAAAACTATAATCAAAAAATGAATGATTTATGGTTTTTTAATTTTGAGAAGCAGGAATGAAGTTTTCCATATAAAGGAAATTTCAAACCTCCAAAGAGAAGCAAACATGTAGGAATCAAATATGGCAACTACTTATTAATATGAGGAGGGATTAGTGACTCTGAAGAATTGCTTAACGATATATGAATTTACAAATTTTTGCTGAATTAATGGGTAACAGTTTAAACTGTTATCTCTGGTCCTACTCCAAAGAGTAGTGCATGTGGTGCTGCAATTGGTCATTTTTTTTACATATTTGGAGGATAAAATGGATAGTAATTTACCAATGAATTATGAAGATTTGACTTAGGTACTTCATAATGACTTAAGCTATAAGATAATTCTCCATCTGGTCCTCCTCCTGTTATTTATTGCACTGCTTATGCTTTTTAAAACAAGCTATACATATCATAAGGAGAGAAATAAGGCTAAACTCCCTTAGGAGAAACTTATTATTACGATACTTTAGGTGATGTATGAGATAAATTGATTGAAAATGATGAGACTTTAGGAAGAGCAAAGTCTTCTATAGCAGGCGTTGGAGAAATTGTAATGTATACAGCTGGAGATTAATGAGGACTTGAACCTCATGATGATATGATATAGATAGACTTGAAGAAGGGGAAATATTTTTTATTTTCTGATACTGAAGATAAAAATCATTATGCTTATCCTAAAAGCGTAATAGGGCATTCTTTAGTATACTTTGGTAACAAATTATACTAATTTGGTGGGTCAGTTGTCATAGGTGTAGTTGAAATTCAATAGAGAAGCAGTAATGATTTCAGAGCTTATACGTTTACTTGTAAAGATTGTGGCTGAAATTGTAGTTATGGAACATATTACAAGAAAGGAAAGTGCGAACCTTGTCTTCCAGGATATTATTGGGACAATTGATAATGCTCTAAGTGTTAAAAAGGAATGTATAATCCATTTTATGCATCTGTCTACAGTGACTAATGCTTACCTTGTCCTGAAAAGTTTTATGGGCCTGAGGAAGGATTAGAATCGTGCTATTCATGTCCTACTTCCCGTTTTTGTCCAATAGGAGCAGTCTCACCTTAAATGTTAGATACTATAAAGCAATAAGATTCAAGCCAACCAAAGTCAGCTTAAATAGATAAAGAAGCGATAGAGAGCATTCAGATGTGATTAGCAATAGGTTTTGCAGCATTTTTACTTCTAGTTATAGTAATCCTTACTTGTTGGGAAAATTCTTTTGCTTATTTAAAAAAAATAGACATATATGGAGGATCTCACAATATAAGAGACTAAGAAAAAATGGTTTTTACTTATAATGAAGCAGGAGGATTCACAGGAATCTTAGCTATAATTTTGATTGTCTTTCTAGTTATTTGCTATGCAGTAAATTTCGCATATGCAAACGAAGTATAGATCAAAACTATGATTCCTCTTGTGATATTATAAGAAGACTATGCAGAAATTTATTCTGACTTTGAGTTTGAACAGGAATTTATATCTTATGGAGGATAATGCACAAACTCTACCGAAATAGGAGTTTATACAGCATGCAATTCCTTAATTCACTTCGAATATGGATGATTTAAGTTTGGATAAGATATGAATTCACTTGGAGAGTTTAAATGCAAAAAAACGGAAAATTCTTGTGTAGTAAAGAATAATTGTAAATAATGTAGTCCATTGAAAGATGCCTTTATAGCAATAGAACTTAATGAATAAAATAGTTTTGCTTCAGGAATTAAGTATAACGTGACTAGTAACTCAGGAATAGACAACAAAATTAGCTAAGTTGTTATAACAGTTTAGCCACCTTCAGGAACCATCTTTATAGGACCCAAATATACTGAAGCTACAATTCATGCAGTTGCTTCTTCATATGAAACATTATGAAAAGATGAATCATTTTCAACAACAGGATACCATTCTATCTACTCTGGTGAGTATGAATTAGGAAGTTATTTTACAACTAATGATTTCAAAATAGCACAAGGATTAAGATCGAAACTGAAACTAGAAATATTGCACGATGCTCTGAGAACTTAGAATCAGAGAAAAATTTTCATAAATTTCCATATAATTTCATATATTCCACTAGTTATTGGAATGATCTACATCACTCACAAGTTTCTAAATTTGTTCCAGTCAATACAAAATAAGAAGCAGCTTAAGAAGGAGTAGCAATAAATCAAGCAAGAAGAGAAGAAATACTCTTATATAGAAGAAGAGCTGATTACTATGAAATAGTATGGCTTAATCTAATCTTAAGTAAAAAAATAAATAGAGGAAATAGATTAGGAGGATGAAACAATCGAAAATAAAAAGGTATAGAATCCTTTTAAAAAACTTAGCATTTCTTAAGAATTTGTTAAGTTAAAAATTCTTAAGGAGAATAATGGAGATAAAATTGCATAATCTGACTAGTACTAAGAAAATAAAAGTGATGAAAATAGCTCGGAAAATAAAGAGGAAAATGGTTTAAAAAATGAGGATCAATCGAGTTAAGTAGGTTAATATCAGTAGAAGGCTATTAGCCCAAATCATATTGCAGAAATACAAGATACTATAGGGCAAGATGAAGACCTTAATAAGTGAAATGTTTAGATTCTATGAAATAATAATTTTTTTATTAAACAGGTAAATAATAATTCTAAAATTGGTAATCATTTGTAACCAGCAAATTTCTCTATTTAATCTATATATAAATAAGCAAAAATTAATTTCCCTTTAATGGCAAGCGAAGGTACTTTATTAGTCTATACATTTATAAAGTAACTGAAATATCTTAAATAACCATTCTTTCAAACAGCCTTACTCAAACTAATTTCTAACTTGATTGAAATAAGATATTTGAAATACCTTAAAAATGCTTGAATGCAATTTAGTTAAAGCTATATAAGCCATTGAGCAATAATAGGTATTTCAATTTCTAATAATGGTAAAAAAGTTTCAGTCAAGCAATATTAAAATTCGATTATACCTAAAATATTTTAACTATATCTAGTTAAACTGAAGCTTTAAATATAAAGCATTTTTAATAAATAGCAAAGAATCAGACTAATTTTGAACATAATTAAATGACTAACACATATTCAAAAAATTAATATCCTTAGATCCTTATTGTCTGTCTTTTAACTCTCCATCAAAGTGACCTCATAGGATAACCTTCTGCACTTATTAAAGGTTCAACTAAGAATCTCTCTTAAACTCTATTCTATGCTTCAGTGGAATAATCTCTAAGACTCTTATTCTACTCTTCTACCTATAGAATTGTTACTACTTCACTATTTAGAAGCACAATTAGAGGTTTGAGTTATATAAGACTAGCAAGTTTGTCTGCATAAGGTAATCAGCGTAATATAAGCTAAGACTTCACATTGTCCTAAGTTAAAATCTAGTGAATATCTTCCATCAATATATGAAAGCAATTCAATCTACACTTTTATATTATTGGTTATTCTAGAAAATTGGGTATAAAGATAGAAATGTCTATAGAATATAAAACCATAGAAGTTAGAAAAGGAAAAATAATAAGGTAAGCCTTTAAAAGAATCTTTTTAGCTGGCAGGGTAATGAAATTATATATAGATACAGTCTTTTATTACTTAGAATAAGCTGAATATATGAATTCTAAATGTTTAGTTCAAAGATAGTAGGATAGATATGAAGTATCAGTAAAGATTAGATTTTAATGAAATACTTTTAAATTTTAAGTACTCTAATCAGTTAATAATACAAAAAGAAAATCCTTTACTTTCTGAGCTTAGCCAGATAGCTTAACAGATTGGATTTCAATAATATATTAAGTTAGTGATTTGAAATAATAACTATATATTCCACTTAATTTTGATCTTTTTATAGAGACATAATTTTGATCTATATTGGAATGAAATTTTATCGTTTATCCTAGTAAAGAAATTTCTATTTCACTTACTTGCTTATTATTTAACTTATTTATCATATAAGTAAATTAAAGCTTTCATGCTTTTCAGATTGTTCTTAATTTAAGTTAATCAAAGACTTGTGAAAGGCGAATTTTATCTTCAATCCCAAATACTACAAAACATCATTGCTTCTCTTTTAAATCTAATTGATAAAGCTCTAAAGCTTTAGTATGCGTAATTAAG
Source organism: Loxodes magnus (assembly GCA_946699065.1). Classification (NCBI taxonomy): domain Eukaryota; phylum Ciliophora; class Karyorelictea; order Loxodida; family Loxodidae; genus Loxodes; species Loxodes magnus. The sequence goes on from CAMPDV010007784.1 coordinate 6,030, forward strand.
AACTGATATAGCTATCTATCTTTAACATTTCAGTGCTTAATACTTATTGAATCCATTATCATCTAATCTTCTAAGTTGATCACCTACCTTTCTATTAACTTCTCTACCTGCTATTATTTTTAAACGTTCATACTATTTCAGCATTTATTGTTCATAAGATATATAGAGCTTTTAATATAGAATGCTTCTATCCATTTAATGTTTATACATATAAAGTAGAAAAGGTAAGAAATAAAGATAGCTTAATTTAATTACAAAATAATACAAAGCTGTCTTAATTATAATTTTAAAACCGTTAAGCCTTCTATCTCTACTTGCTTAGGATACTCTAATCTGTCTTCTTATTCAGAAATAGATAAATCAGCACTAGATAAGTCTTACAAAGTAAGACTGTTTTAAAACACTGAAATGCAATATGAGTATCAAGCTACTTACTTAATGGCTTGGTTCTAACAATTGTATATCTAGTTTTTTAAGATTATCAAAGATCAAAGTTAATTTAAGTATACTTGAAAAGGCTAAGAGTATTATAGTAGCTTTATTCATTACTACCATTACATTCAGTATATCCCTTATAATAACTATAGTTCTTATATCCTTAACTAAGCTTAAATCTCATTTTAAGTACTAAAACAAGTAAGCGCTAGAGATAAAATACAGGAGCTTTAGAAACTTAATTAGGATTAAAAGAGGACACTTTTAAATTTAGTGCTAAAGGTGACTAAAGGACAATAGAACTAGTTTCATTGATCTTGTGTAGTAGCATTACAATTTTTTATTCGCTAGTGATTCTAATATTCTTAAAAAGAAACTTTAAGAAGACTTTCATAAAGCTCCTTAAGAAACAAATTAGACTAATTATAACTATAAAAAGGAATGGGATTAAGATATATACTAATTCTATCTATCCTAAGTTAACTTTAGAAGATAATTAAATTTAAATATGTAAGACAGCCACAGTATGAAATTTATAATATTGAAGGAAGAAATATAAATACCTTAGAGTTAGAGATAGCTAAAATAATAGAGTTAAGAGTAAAATTCAGATTTATAGAAAACTACTTAAATATGCCAACTAAAGTAATTATATTATGATATAATGCTTTATAAAAAATAGAAAAAAGAAGGGTGGAGTTAAATATTTTACTCTTAAAAAGTGCAATGTAAAGCTAGGAGGAAGGTGTAAAATTGAAAGAAATAAGAAGAATCAAGTTTGGATTATCAAGGTAAAATAAGGATCAGAAAGGTCATAACTGAAGAATCTAAAACGTAAAATTCTTGAGGAGGTTAAAAATGATTGAAGAAATGAAAAAATTATATTACAGTAAGAAGCGACTATTTTTAATCAAGCTTATAAATAGATAACTCGAAATAAGCATAAATATGTAAAATAAAGAAATGTAAATCCTTAAAAAACAGATTGTCGAGAATAAAATTGTTACGGAAGAGCATTTTTGGCTTTAATCTCAATAAAGCTTCAAATTACCTCGAAAATGGATATAAAAAAGACTTCGACACAAATAAAGAAAATAGATAACAAAAAGACTTAAATAATCGATAGTAAAGTTATTCAAGAATTGGAAAAAATAGAAAACAAATTAATCTTAAAACAATCTGAAAAAACGACAATTGAAAAACAGGTTTATTCTGACAAACTAGGCAGTATCTATTACGAAATTGCTGATAATGAAAAAATAAATTAAAAAGAGTAAATAAGAGCATGAAGATAGTTAAATAAATTAAGGAAATGTAGACAGGCATATATAAATAAAATATTACGTGTGACCTCATTAAAATCAATAATGATAATCAGCCACTTCAAAAAATAGGTCGAGGTATGTGGCTACGTTAAAAAATTTGTCCGCAGAACTTGTTGAAATCTCAGGAAATATAATAAACTTATTGAATTTAAGTTCATATTATTTTTATTAAATTTTTTATGCAATCCTGTACATAGAAAAAGATTAACACACATTTAAGTCAATCAATAAGGGTAATAGAGTATTAGAATCTATGAAAATGGATTATCTGCGAGATCTGAGAAATTAATATATTAGAAAATTAGAAAATAAAAAGGTCATAATAACATTAATGGATTATCTATCAAGTGTATGGAAGTGAGAGAATTTTTCAAAGATAGTATAAAAAGCATAATTTATTAATGTGATGCCACTTTTACTCGGCTTGCAACGTATTATCTAATAAATAATCTCGAGAAACATCGTAAAACTCATTGAACTTGTCCATGTCTTCTTCAAAATTCATATTCTTATATATTATACCAATGACTACTTATCTATCCTTTATTTACAATTGGTATTTTATTTTAATCTGAGTCTTTTCCAGCATTTGCTTGTTTCTTTTAATTTAAATATCTACTATTTGTTTCAGTAATTATTCTGAATCAATCATCTTTTCCTATATAAGTCACCTATGGACTTTCAAAAAATCTCAGTTAAGTTTTTTCGAATTTTATAGTTTCGTGTTTATGTAATTTTTGGTATCTCCAACAGATTTTTTATGAATCCTAGCTTTCTACAGAATCAGCACATAGATGGTTTTTTTATTAAGTTTGATTATCCAGTCTCCATTGATACATTAGTTTATGAGTGGCTTATTTAATTAAGTCTTGGAATTTCTTATATTTATCTCCTGTTCTTTTTATTTCTTAATTAAATAGATGTGTATAAGCTTTTAAGCTTAATTCTGAAATCATTATTTTATTATCATTTAGAGTTAGTTCATTTTTAAATCAAGGTTGCTTTATTGCTGAATTAGTTGCTATATTGCATCCAATAGTTTCTTAATCCCTATAACGAGTAATCTCAATCAAGTTATCTTATTGTTTGTTATGAGATCGATTTTAGGTGAATTGTATCTTAGGTAGCACTTTATATTATATAATAGTATAGATGTTTTATCATTAAGTAAACCTGGAAAAAATGGTTTTCCTCCAATATTGGAAAATGGATATAAAAATTATTATATGAACTCATCATTTAAAATATGGAAGGTGAGTATTAAGCTAGTCTCTAGCTTGAGACTCAATATCAGAAAAAGCGAGTTTTATTCTGTAATCCACGCCTCAGAAGCTCTCCTATTCACTATGCCGTCAAATTGGATAGGAGCTTGGTGGAAAGCAAGGCATATCTGAGGCAAAAATAAACTAAGATTTTTAACGATAGAAGATACTAAAGACTGACTTTTGTACTAGAATGAGAATTCCTTAAGAATTTCAACTCCGGCCTTAGACAGAATCACAAGAATAGAGAGAAGAAGGTTTCACATTTGTGAATTAAAACAAGGAGAAAAGAGTATAAAGGCTATTTTATTAAAAAATCAATCCGTGGATAGCCTATAATGGCAGACCACGTTAATTTATTTATTTATATGAACTCGATAAAGAAGAAGGTGCTTTCTAGTTGTAGGAGGAGAGTTTAATAGTACTGAAATACGTATCTAAAATAATTAGATCTATTTGTCTCAATTAAGTTAGATCATATATTAATCACGTCTTTCCACATGTCTGATTAAAAGAAAAAGTTAAGATATCAAATATTAAGCTATTAAGTCTACGTGTGTCTTAATGTATTGCAAAACTCCTTCCATGATAATCCACTAATTTAGAAGAGAGAATTAATAGCATTTTTATAAGATTCAGAGACAATCCTGAAAATACTCTTGATAATATCTAGAAAATAAAAGAATTATTATTAAAAAAGACCTTTAGAGAGGGAATGATATAGCGTTAATAGATATATACTCGAAAGAGCTGAAAAATGTATTGTAATGATTACTCATTATAAATAACCATTTGAATATAAATTAATTTGCAAATTTCACTAATCATAGCAATAATCATATTTCAATCAGAGTTGAGTTATCTTTATCCCTAATTCTATTTTTAACTAGCAAAAGATAAATCAAAGCAATATAGAATTAATATGCTATAATATGCAATAGAATGGCAAAAACTAACTTAAGCTAATTTAAAATAGGCATCTTTAATTGTATAATTTGCTTCTTTCAAGTTAAGATATTTTATTATCTTTAGAAAAAATATAATGAAATCTCTTTTCCTGTTCACTATCTTGTCATATACGATTTATAATTTCCCCTAGATTGAGTAACTTAATTCTGAAAGAAATAAATCTATGAAAAATATTGATTTAAGCTATTCTACCTACTTTCTAGAAAATTAAGAAATATACAAACAATCGTAAAATGTCAACCTCCTTATATCTAGGTTTCCAGTTTTTACTACAGTCCTTCTCTCAAATCATTATAATAATTATTATTATTTAACGTGGAGTCATTTTTATTTGGTTTTTCACGAATTAATTGTTTATTGCGAAGTAATAGAAACTTCAAATTTGTCTGGATCAAATCTATCATAAATCATCAAGATTTTTAATTTATTTAACTAATTGTTTCCTATAGGTCAATTCTCATTCATTTCTTATTGAACTCATTGACTGCTCGCTCAATATGTAGAACTTCTTTGATTAGTTGAAGTATTTTTATTTGTGAATTTTTCCTTCTTGAGTATAATAGATTCTAAAAATATTTTCCCATTATTTTTCTATAATTCTTTTTTCTTTAAGTCTAAATTGGAAGCAATTCCGTACTTTATTTCCAGATCTCTTGTAATATCATTATGCTATAATTTTCCGATACGGAATATAAGTTTTTGGTGTTTGCGGTTCGACATCCATTGAATCATTCATTGATATTTTTAGAGAAATATGCCTTCAGTTAACTCTGCGAATTAGTTGAATTTTGTTTCTAATTTTTCTATTCTGATATTTCCTGACTATTTATTTTCAATTTTTTGTTCTTATTAACTAACCATCAGATATTCGATTTTCCTTTCGAGTTCTTATACTGTTCTTAGAAGTTTCGAATTTTCTAATTACATAGCTTGGAGTTCTTAAAGTATTTTTTACTGATCATAACTTGATTAAGATGCAGCCTTTTAAGAAGAGACTTTTTGGAATAAGTCTTCCATTCTTCAAAGCATTTATATAATAAATACATAACATTATGTGATTGAAGTATCGTGCTATCCACACTTCTTTTGAAAGTTGTAAGATAGAATTCTAGTTTTATAAATACTAGTTATTTCTTATCCATATTAATGTACTGGGATTATTATAGATTTCGAATTATAAAATATAGTTTCAAGTAGTAGCCATTCTGTTGAATCTTCCAGTTGCATTCTTTTAAAACGTATGCAACATTCTTTATTTGGAGTGTTTACTAAAAAATTATCTTTGATGTTATTTTCTTTTCTTCTTAAGTCAATATCATAATAAGTAGCCATTTGATTACGATATTGTATCATTGATATCCTTCTCTTCAGTTATTTACAGAAAGTTTTTCCATTGGTGATTTGGGTTATTATATACTTTCTTTCCTGATGTTATAATAGAATTTAAAGAAATTATAATCCATAATGTGTCTAAAAGGAAGCTAATTTAAGTTTGTAATTTGACTCGTTAATTATGTTCACACTGCTTTAAAGATCCTTTATGTAATAAGACGCAAACTTGCTTTACTTGTATTTGAAGAAGTTACTCTTGCATAAATAGTTCATTGCGCTAATTTTCCAAAATACTGCTTTTAGCCTTACAAAATAGACTGTAAACATTTTAAAATTTAGTAAAAAAATATGGAAGGATTCAAAGAGGTTTCTAAACCACCTCCAAAAAGTTGCAGAGGAAACCTGAATCCAATCTTGGCCAGTCAACTTTTTCTTAACTTTAACCTTTTTCTTAATCTTAATAGCCTGGAATTCAAGCAAGAATGACGAGCAGAAGAAATCCTAGAAAGCGACTCACGTAATAAGTCTTACATCGGAGGAAAAGCCAAGGAAGCAGATGAAGTTTTCTCTTCACTAGGAAGTGTCAGAATTTAATCCTTCTGACCATATGTGCATGGAGTAGCTCATCAAAGTGGTGATGAACCTCTAGGATGAGGTTAGGAAACTGAGAAAGGATAGTGAGAAGCTGATGGAACAACTCAGCTTAGCGGAAGGAATAGAATCCAGAATTTTGTCCAAAGAAAAAGACTAAGCGCTTTCTGAAGCAGAATAACTAATCTTAAAATTAGCTTCAGAAGCAAACTGATCTGTTTTAGACTGGAAAAATTAGAAAAAAATCAAGACGAAAAAAGAGGAATCCAATGATGATCAAAGAGATCAAGAGGAAGACTAAGAATAAACAACAAAAAGTAGTGAAGAAATGATGCTACTGCAATTCGACTGAACAGTTGTGAAGACGCTGCAAGAAATTCCAAAATTTCAAGATGTGATATTGGAATAAATAAAGAAGAATACAAACAAAGCAGAGGAAGAAAAAACAAATCTAGAAGAGACAAATCAGAGAAAGACTGTACTTAAATGAATTAAGATATATCTACAAGAGAAAATCTGATTAGAAATAAAGATATAATTGGAAATGACAAGAGCAATGGGAGGAGAGAGGAGTAGAAATTTTTAAAACTTTATTTTTTTAAAACAGAGCAAACTGGTGTCCAGTATGAAGAGGTGAAAATCCTTTATTTTTGCTAAACTTAATTTATCCTATTATTATTACCATTTTAAAATTTCAAAGTGTCGCATTTTAATAAATCGATAACTAAAGCATCATTTTTTTCATAACAGCAAGATATTTAAAAAAAAGTTACTTTTTGCAGTAATTAATCAGGTTTTCTTAGAGCATTAAGAACTCCCAAATATACGAATTGCGGTGTCTAAGAGATGGGTATATCATCAATTTTTAAATTTAGTTTTACTTTTTTAGCTTTTATTTCAAGAATTGGGTTTCATCACATTTATAAATGTTAAAGGCTAAACGAGCCTATTCCATTATTTAATATATTTCAACTATTTAAATCAATATTTTTCAGATTTAGATATCAGAATTAAATAATCTTTATATCCTCTGCAATCAATATTATTTGCAGTTTTATACGATTTAATCCTATAATTTTACTTTTAATTTCTAAGTATCAAACAGTGATATTACAATATCAAGGCTAGAACAGATCCATGTGAGCTAACTTGTTATACTTTCTTTTTTTATATTTGTCTCGATTATATTATATCTAAAAGAAATGAAGAGTTAATTCTTTTATAAAAGATTCAAGTGTAGTTATAAGACACTCTTCAGTTTTATTCTTTTAACTATTTAAAAAATAATTTGCTTTCCTTGAATCAAACATATCCTCCACATCTATTAATATAGCTTACAACTTGGTTTTCCTATTGACTACTTATGGAATATATTTACTGCTTATTATATAGCTCATATTCTTCTAGTGGTTTGCTATATTCTATAAATCCCTTTTAACTCTAGCTACTAAGTTCAGCATATGTATCAAGTTAAATAGTCTTTACTTTATAGCCTTTTATGTATTTTGAGAATGATATTAATCCATGAAATAAGACAATAGTTTCAAATTAATCTTTGCTGCGTTTGTTAATCTAAGGATTAATTATTTAAGCATTCAGTTCTTAAGGACTTCTAGCAAGCTTCAATATTGCTTTAAAAAGAATGAAGAGTTAATTAGATATTTCATTAGTTCTCTCTTAATTCTGTCTAGACAACCTGGTTTTATACTAGGAATTTGTTCTATTATTTAATAATAAAAAAATGGATTTAACCTCTTCTAAAACCCTAGGATAAGTATCCTTAAGCATGAATTAGTAAAAGAAATATAACAACTATTCTAGGAAAATAATAGCTTAAAATCTTAATTCTAGGAATTAAACTAAGGACTCTGTAATAAACTGTAGTAAAGATAGGATAAGAAAATAACTAAATATAAAAGGAATTTAGCTATAAATTGGAAATGCAAGAAATATACTTTCAGCTATAGAAAATAGAAGAGAGATTCAACTAGTTTGTTGAATATTAACTGCTATCAATCTAGAATAACTTAGATAATGGAGACTCTATGGAGATAGAGGAATAAAAATCTGATTATGTCTAAGTAGAGAAATATATTATAATGATGATTCTACAAGAGAAAAGGTCACCTAGTAAGGTAATGCTTACAGTTTAAAATTAAGTAAAGAATAGAAGAAAAAGACTTTGAAGAAAACTGAATCAATTTTATTGCATCTGAAAAAGTTAAATCTATAGAAGGAAATTTTTATCGAAGAATGGAATTTCTTGAATCAATAAAGGAAGAGAGCAATAGATAATGAGGAAAATACTATAAGGAGCTGTAGGATATACTGAATTATGAGGGGGGAGAACTGATCTTCATAACAAGATGAAGATTGAGCTAAAGATAAAAATAGAACTAGAAATCTATGAAAAACTTAAAAAAAGCAGTAAAAATTTTATAGGAGCAAATAAATTTGAACTCAAAGTGGTTAACCTAATATTCTAAATCCGTTATAAATGATAATAATAATAATATACTTAATGTTAATAAAATTGTTTGCCAATCACAGGACTTGAAACTTGGTCGCAGCTGCTACTATTTTTTTGCGTGGTTGGGTTCCACGGTCTTTTTTATTGAGAAAACAACTCTCATGAACAGATTCTGTGCTAAAATTCTAAAATATTTTTCTTTTATAGATCCCTTCCTTTGTTACATAAAGCCTTGATAAAATTCTTAATGTTTTTTATTCTTCAATTTTTTGTTTGGTTTGAAAACTTTTACATCTTCTTAGAATATGTCATTATGATCTACAGTATCAGTATTTTTTTCTTTCTATTTTATTTTGAGTTCTTATATTCAAAATTTTTTCAATGTTTTTAATTCTTGTGTTCCTTTAGGTCGTTTCTTTACTATTTTCTTATTCTATTATTTTTTCTTGGGATTAAGAGATTATTCATTTATTTTGAGGATCTTCAATCTGCATTGATACAACTGATGATGGAGGCAGTTAAGATTAGAACCAAATTTATTATCTTGAGATTTATTTATTATTTATTAATATTGTCTTGAGTTAATCTATTTCAAGGTTGAGTCGTTCGTAGTTAGTAAGAATTTCTCGAATTTAATTTGTCAGATTTCAGATAGTTTCTTCTTGCTAATCTATAACCTTATTTAATTTTTCAACTTATTCTTTTTCTATTCAAGAAGCTTCTGGGTCAACCATGCGCTTTCTCTAGGAAGGAGATAAAGAGCTTGATTATTCTAAGGCCTACTTTTTTTACTTTTAAATTAGATTGGCTTTTCTTCTAGCTTTCTTAATTTCGGCCTTGCTAAGATGAGCTTCCAATTTAAAGTTTCCATAGAGTTTATTAAATAATTAACTGTTTAATAAGACCCCTAATAGCCTTTGCTAAATCTTAGTTCTCCGACTAAGGAGGTAAAGATTGTTGGCCAAATCTTCTAAAGCTATTGAGTTTTGTTGTAGGGGATTACTATTTCTTCGGTACCTTTTTAATTGATATTAACAATCTACAGCAACACTAGTCTAAAAGCCTTAAATAGTCATATCGGGGTAAAAATACAAGCATGACTATTATACAGCTACTTAAATTTTAAAAGCATGAAAACAGCTATAATATATATGCTGTGATCTTTAGCAATATCCATAAATCACTAGCATTAAGTCTAGCAAATAATATAGATAAGACATTATAGTATTCACAAACTTAGAAAGCTATCCTGTCATTTTAAGAAGGCTCTTCTAGATTATAATCATCCTATTGATAGTCCCTATTTTATATGTGGAGAGTATAAGACATGAGCAGAAATAAAAATGTACGTACATATAATATAAAGGAATGATTATCGTAAAGAAATTATAAATAAAAGTGTGTTATGAAGTATGATAAAGGCAAAGTAAGTAAATAAATTAAATATGCTTTTACTATATTCTTATAGAAATAAACTTGCTTTTAGCATTTATAAATCAAACATCTTTAAGTAATTTTTGCTTCGTCTATCTCTCTTACTTCCCTCTAATGCTTGTTCTGGTAAAGGCTAAGTAAACTCATCTCTAAGGTCTTAATTCAGAGTCTTTAGGAATATAAATAAAACATTCAACAGGAAGTCTTGAATTGTGAAATGGAGAAAGCTTAGAAAGAAAAAGTTAAGGGAGAGAAGATAAAAAGAGTAATTGAAAAATGATGAGATCAATATTTGATTTAAAGGAGTAAAAAATTTACTATCATCTATAATTGAAGAAAACAACTCTTTCAATTAAAAGCGTTAAAACCTCTTTTACAATTAAAAAATTTAAATATATCCATTTAAAGTATACCTTTAGTCCTTTAAATATATCTAAATGATACTTTTAGTATATTCTCCTTAAAAATTATGGAAATTTAAATAAAGCATTTTGCTATTTTTAAATAACCTTCTAAAGAGAAATATCTTTAGATGCTAGCAGTAGAAAAAGTTATGGTATACGATTAATATTAATAGGATGTAGAGTTTGTACAGTATTAGTCAAAAATTTAATTATTAATTTAATGTTCAATTTTATTCTGAAAATCATCATTCAAATACTGCAAGGAATTC